>JAWQUT010000551.1:379968-401292 GCA_033807755.1 Ellobium chinense | reverse complement strand
CCCCGCCCCCTCTTCTTCTTCCATGCACTGCTAGGGAGTGCCCACTCCTCTTACAGGTCGGGAGTCCCTTAGGGGTGCTCTCTTTCCCCTTTCCCAATCTCACACAAAAACAAAAAAAAAAATTATGCCGCCCCTGAGGACGTGGATGTCTGGGTTATCAGCCGGCACGAGCACCACACGTGCGCCGTCAAATATTCCTAGCGTTAACCCGAGAGAGTGAGAGATGGACGGACCCAAAGAGGCAGTAAACATCAGAGCCTCGGAGTAAGCTCGCGTAACTTTTATAACTTATTCCAGTGACTTACGTTAATTAGCACTGCAGATCTCGATTACATAGTTTTGTTAACTGCCGTACGTGTAATTCCCTTTTGTGTTCAACGGTTCCTACGCAGAGTTATTGCCCTTTCGTGATCTTCTGCCACATGAATTATTGTTAATGCCCTTGTGGGCCGTCACCTCCCGTTTTTTGTGGTTATTTAGCTGTGACTTGTCATTTTGCTATCGATATCACTCCTTTCTAGGAAGAGTTCAGTCACTTGTTGACCCCAACTGGCTTTGACATCACCATTCGTTGCCTCATACCGGTTTTGGATTTATTCGGCAATGCGCAGTTTTTGACGAAGTTGCAAATCTATTTGGTTGGCTGTTTTAGATGGTTTCAACATGGTCGCCAGATTTGTTTTTTTCTCGTACATTTCCACCATGTTATTGGTTCTGGAATGGTCATTAATTTTCTAGTCGCTAACTTTGTTGCGCATAATCACCAATTTGCTAGTTCTGTGAGGGTCACCAATTTACTTACTTGGGCATGGCCTTCAATTTGCTGGTTGTAACGTTGGTTATCTATTTACCTCTTTGGCATGGTTGTCAGATTGCTGACTCTTACAATGGTCGACAGTATTACTGTTACGACATAGATCTAGTCGAAAATTTGCTGGCACTGAAGTTGGTCGCCAATTTTATCTGTTTGGACGTAGTCGCCGCGCGCCACATTAGTCGCCAGTTCCCATATTTGAACATAGTCGCCAGTTCACATGCTTGGACATAGTCGCCAGTTCACATGTTTGGACGTAGTCGCCAGTTCACATGTTTGGATATAGTCGCCAGTTCACATGTTTGGACATAGTCGCCAGTTCACATGTTTGGACATAGTCGCCAGTTCACATGTTTGAACATAGTCGTCAGTTTATATGTTTGGACATAGTCGCCAGTTCACATGTTTGGACATTTTCGCCAGTTCACATGTTTGGACATAGTCGCCAGTTTACATATTTGGAGGTAGTCGCCAGTTCACATGTTTGGACATAGTTGCCAGTTCACATGTTTGGACATAGTCGCCAGTTCACATGTTTGGACATTTTCGCCAGTTCACATGTTTGGACGTAGTCGTCAGTTCACATGTTTGGACATAGTTGCCAGTTCACATGTTTGGACATAGTCGCCAAACTGCTGATTCCGACGGGAGTCGCCAATTTTGACATAGATTGTTAAATAGCTGGTTTTTACACGAATTACCAGTTTGCCGGGTAGGACATTGTCGCATATTTACAAGTCGTGACTTCGGTCGTCACTTTATCTGCTTAAGCGAAGTCGCCAATTTGGCGGTGGGACAAGGTTGCCATTTTGTTTGTTCTTGCATGGTTGACAGTTTGTTTGTTGGTCATAGTTGCCAGTCGCTATGAGCCATTGTCAGTAAAATTGCTGCCATTTAGAGAGATTCTTTGTAAATTTCTATTAGCTCAACTGGCATTTATAATCAAAGATGGCATGATGACATTTGAAAGTAGGAGCTGAAGAGCTCTATTGATTGTATGTCTCACTGGGACCTGTCAGAGCAATAAATCTGAGTGTGTTTTAATCGGCGTAAATGCAGAATAATCTTTAACTTTCATTCTGATACAATTTTAATGATCGCTTCTAATGTAAGTGTCTATTAAAGTATGGTGCTAGAACGTTATCAAATACAGTTTGATGAAGGGTAAAATTGGTCTCTTATACCTACAATATGACGTTATTTCATGCTTCTATCCTTAGTTTGCAGTTAAAAGTCAGTCATGAAATTCGTATTTTTGTTTTTAACATAGACACGGGTAATATTATTATAGTCTTGGGTACCTACAGTTTGACAGTATTTTATGCTTCCATGCTAGATTGCTAGTCTGAAATTAAAGTCAGTCACGAAATATGTGAATCCTTTATTTAACATAGATACTAGAGAAAATAAAACTAATGTAGACCGATGCAAACGGAGCTAATGTGCATTGTCTTGCAGAGACGCAGACCCAGGGAAAAAAAAACTGTGCTGCGCGGCACATTAACAGCAAAGTGTGCGCGCGCGTTCCGCTGGTCACTCAAAGGTCAGGGAACAAGAGTTAGCCATCCAGTGCAGCGTCATGAACCCAGCGCTCACCCTTGTGCATCGACTGCCTGATCTATTTGTCATTAGGACAGGTACCAAAAGTGTTAGTGCTCACATATCATGAAAATAACCGTTGGGTTGGCTCGGATGCAATTTATCATTGTACCTGTTGGAAGCATTCCATGAAGGCTGTGTCAGTGCCGTCAGTGGGAAAGGATTTTGAGCTTCTAAATGTTCTCTTACCCCGGTGAAAAAAAGGTGGCATTTCTGTGGTACTTGAAGGTCTTGTTTTTTTCGATAAGGACAAAGACCTTGTTGGACTGGTTGTTTTACTCCTTGCCACTCAGTTCAAAGGCTATAAGATAGCCAGTTCGAAGGTCACAGGATGTGGTATGTCATACATGTATAATAATCGAGAACATGCTCATTAACGATGGGATCTCTTACAATCGTAAGAATGGTAAGAGATCCCGTCAATGTTAAATGCACACTCAGTAGCGTTCAACATGCAGAATTAATGTCATTTTTTCGACGGTATGAGATCCCATCGTTAATGTGCAAGCTCTCCAATGTCGTCTTTACTACGGCGTTAATAAGCCCAATGATATGCGCTGTACTTTACGCTGCAGCACTACTCGCTCTGGTTGCTGCATGTCTTGCGATACTGTGTTGTTTTGGTGAGTCGCGGACTTCAGTTATTAGAAACCTGGATGTCCCCAGAAGAAAACAACAACTCTAAAACTTCGGAAATGCAGTGAAATGAAAGCTCAGTGTTCATTGTGTAACGCGAAAATTATTGAGCCCGACTTTGAAAGGGGCAGACTGATTACTCAGTGTGGCAGGAAATGAGTCTATTTCAACTGAAGAGTAAATGGAATCGAACTCTGAAGATGCTGTGACATGATGTAACATTGCGTGGTGCGGCGTGATGTGATTTCACTGTATGCTCAGCTTGTCCGATGTTTCATCTTTCTGGCACATTATTAGGTTTTATATTATATTTTTTTTTCAGAAGATTGTAGTTTCAAATTTCTCGGCAAAATTGGAGTATCGACCAGCTTCAAAAGATTGTCAGCAATGTGGCTTCAGGAATTAAACTTACCGTCTCTGAATGAAACTGTCACCGGTTGTCGCACATGCGGGGCACATTACTTTTAGTAGTTTATGTGAAAATGCCAGCGAAATGTCTTGTGTTGTAATTATAGCAGCAGTGTAGACTGTGGATTTTGGAATTACATCATTACACACGTCGTTTTTTGTGGTACCCTGGAGATCTCATCGAGTTTCAAGCAAAGTCGTATGTCGTGAAACTGGTTTTAAAATGAAGAATTTTTATGTGTTCAGGTGGTTGGATGACCAATAGTTTAAACCTCTGTAATAGTATAATTTAGCATTATATGTTTCTCCATGTGATGAGAGAGTCTGGGATTGCGAAGGCTTTTTTTTTTTTTTTTTTGGTTGTTGNTTTTTTTTTTTTTTGGGTTGTTGTTACAGGTTTCAAACACGGGCTTAAATACCTATTTTATGAAGTACAGCATCTTATCTGTGGCAAGAAAATCTAGATTTATTGGTTAATGGGGAAGCACCGTCACTCTTTCTGTTTGATGGACTGATCCCAGCTGAGATTTAGACTAAAGCACTTTTTGCGAAGGCCCTGCCAAGGAAATGAATGCTTCGGTCTTTACCGAGACTGAGATTAGACCATCAAACAAAAACACTATTGAGGGTTTTCTTTCTCATTTAATAACACATGAAGAAAGCACTAAAAAACACATAAAGAGAAAGCACTGTTCATTATTATAGCTCTAGATTTTGTCTGCTCCTCACATTTTTAAAAACTAGACTTCAGCTATATCGTTAGGGCACCCGATGACTCTATCAGTGACAATAGTGTTTGCGTAATTACGGCTCCTTAATGCATCACTCTTGAATGTATGAAAATTCGGGCATTCCCAAGGACTTTATCCTTTATCGTGGTGAGTTATTACAAACTATTGCCTGTTGGTGCGCATTTAGTAAAAACGCCTTGTGTGTAGATAATCTGTCCTGACTTGAATATAGGGCGTATTGGTGACTTAGTCTTCCAGACGTGAATGGAGTGGTGTAGTTTGGTTGCCGTGGATTGTGGAATTCCTTGTCAGTATCTCACATCTTGGTTAAGCCAGACATCTCACACTAAAAATAGCTTGCCGAGATGAGAATGATTGTTTACTTAATGTTGTTGCTTTCTGGTGTTCCATGAAGTTAAAGATGCCAATTTCTTTGAACTACACGTTGGTGAGTGTGAATGACGTCTTCATTCTGGAACACGTGATCTGCTTTAGCAAGCTATTCCAATTCTCAAGAAGTGTGTGGAAACGGACCGAATATTATCAGAAAATGTTACGGTCAAACGGAGGACAATGGTTATGAGAGAAGACAGAACGAGTGTGCTCCTTCCTGCTTCTCCGTCCAAATTTACGCAATGTTTTACCTTGATGACATCGCCGCTCTTCCTGACTATCAGTCTGTACAATGTGGATAGAACCATTATGACAGCGATGAAACTAGGTCCTGACCTCGAGGAGATGATCGAGATCACGGAGCTTGGGGAACGGGGACGATGTCCGATAGTGTTGGAAAACAGCTCAGGAAACTCCGTGCTGGGGCAGAGCTTGGAGCAGAAAGAAGTCGAAAGAACTTCAGACCATGTCTCGGAAATGGCTGAACGTTTAGATGGGATGTCGGGGCGAGTGGAAAATGGAATTCATGCTTTTCGGGATAATAGTGATGAGGCCAGTGGTCTCAGTAATAACAACGATGGTGAGACGGAACCGCTGGTTTTAGCTAGATCTGGTGAAAGAGAGCTTTGTGTGTCTTCGAAAACAAATGAGTTGTTTGGAGGAAATGAAGCAATAGGTTTGGCTAGGAGTGCTAGTGAAGTAATTGGACCAGATGCTCACAATGGCAATTTGAATTCTACACAAGATAGTCAGGATACGTCTTCCTTCCATAGCCTTCCAACGTTATTCCTGCCTTTCCAAAATACGCCTTCGTCTCCCATAGGGAATAACAAACTACGTTGTCTACCCGTCTCCTCTTCTTCCTTCAAACCACTGAACATCAAACCTCACCGAGTTATACGGCAGAAGGATACCTGTGCCAGAGGCACGTATTCGTGCGACACAGTAGAAACTGCGTCTCATACCCAGTCATGTCCTGATCTAGAGAGCAACCATTGTCTATCTGATAATCGTTTGGATACTGAAGGCTGTCGCAGGGTCCCGCTATTTGGTTGTCCTGTCGATAACAGCAGCCAGCCGGCAGTGTTAAACGACATTGATGAAACAGTGATTTGGCACCCCCAACGTAAAAGCTCACGCAGGATGGGGCAAGTATCAGCTTTGAAACTCAGAAACTTCAAAGATCCAAGTGATTCTCGTTTAGCTGGTTCAGAAAATACACATATACCCCTTGTTGATAGTCTAGGTTTCAGCTATAATTCTGGCGACGGTGCCACAAACACGGATAACGCTTTGTCTCAGGATTTACCATGGGATAACTTTGTTGAAAACACATGTGGATCCAATAATATGTTTGAAATAGCTGTGATACAATTGCCAACTCAGGCGCTCAACGACGACATTTCAGAACACTTAGCGGGCATTGTTGATTCCGGGTTAGGAGAATGTACAGGCACACAGACTGATATAAGTACTTCTTGTCCTGACCAAGGACATCACGCAACGAAGCAGCACGAACCGTTAGAAGATTTGCACAGCGCGCATGTCCAACGGAAACGGAAGTTTAGGCGGAGAGGTTCGTCTGGTTTCGTCAAGAGATCAAACAGTGGTAAGAAAAGATCTGGCAAAACGAAACAGAAATGCAAAGAGAAGAAAGGCAAAGCTGATACTTTTAAGAAGATCTCGTCTCGTGTTCTCGAGACAAATACAAGTCTATCACAGCCAGTCTGTACTATAGCCTCTGTCATGAACTCAGGTCAAAGAATAGAATCAAATCCCATTGGACGTGACTCTTTGGCCAATGGAAAACCTCAAGGACGGGGGTCGTTTTCGTGTCCGAATTCAGATCTATGCAGCGTGAACTCGACTGTTATTCAAGTTCAGTCCTATCACAACGATACACTGACAACAACATGTACAGGGGAAAACAGAGAATTGTCTTCCAAGAGTATGTGTAAGGGAAGCGGAAGCGTTGGATCTGTAAGTAATCCCAGCTTTCAAAATGGCGACAGGAAGTGCCGCCATATTCTACGGCGATGCTCGGTGGACAGGACCAGAGGCGTTGTCGTAGATGGTGGAGAGGTGAGTGTTTGGGTTGATTTGATTGACTATAACTGCCTGTGCACATTTGTTAGCCTTGGTTCATTTTGATTTTTGGCTGAATGTCTCAGATACATCAACGATTTGAACCATGACAATTAGAGCTTCTTCTCTCTCTCTCTCTCTCTCTCTCTCTCTCTCTCTCTCTTTTTCTGTGTGTGTGTGTGTGTGTGTGTGTGTGTGTGTATGTATGTGTGTGTGTTTGTGTGTATATGTGCGTGCGTGCGTGCGTACATATGCGCGCACGCGCCCTTTTTCTTTCATAACCTGATGCATCTGTTGTCATTTTCCACTGCAGAGCATTGGATTACTTTTCTGTTACGTCTACAGTAAGAAACCTCGATGGATTTTAACGTTAAGGCAAAAATGTGCGATTACAGTTCCAAGATAACCACGCAAGGCAGAAATACTCCACGTTCACCTTACACTGTAGGTCATTTAATAGACTATCACAAAGTATTACAATCGTCTTTAATTCCAAAAACATTTCCTTAATTGCAGATCTTCTCCAAATCCTTCACCAGTATTCTTGTCCACTTTTATATCGCGCAGTGTTTCATTTTAATCCATCTGTTTAGTATAACGAAACTTGAAATTAGCTGTTACATTTCCTTTGAGCATCGGAGGTGGTAACTTAGAAACTACTTACGAGTGAAAGATGAGCTCAAGACAGTTTTATTTATTAGCTTAGTTTGAATTTTGTACATCTGGATGTAGGTATCTTTCCATTCCTTTTAGTAAAGTGAACATGTGGAGAGAAAATCGGCACCGGTCACGTGACACATGAGCGTGATCTCGTCTTACTATACAAGTGAGGATTAAAGAAAAAATGCACAAAAGGCGTGAGCAGTTTTCATCCGCTCATGGTTTCTGCGAGGGAACCATTTTCAAAGCCCGATTGCGTGCGAGTTAGTGATACTGTTGTTTCTCCCACCTCCTCATTATATTGGGTATTTTTGAAACTGTCTTTAAATTTCACACATGTCCGTGAAAATCAATGTTTTTAGCGATTCTGGTTCTTGAAAGAGTCAGGTTAAAGTGAAACTTGATGTACACATTATTCAAAATCTGTGGGATATCAGGTATCAGATGTTTATTAAAAATGACATTTTCAGTTTTTTTTCCTCATGTCACGATAGACATAACAACCACAATGGGAAGCCGTAACAATGTTCATATGCTGATAGGGTTGCCAGACTTTTTCCGAGCTGGAAATAAAGTGCTTGTAAAAAAGGAGCAAGAAAAGAACCAAATAATGGCTTGAAGAGACTGATGGGGAACCAGATTTGACTACCAGAGGCCTGATACGCCACTTGTAAAAAAAAAGCCATACAAGATCGTCAGTAATAGCCGTTAACATCTACGAAGCTGTTTCCTGATGGCAATTTAGACATTACATATATCTAAAACTAAATATGATTCTGCCCCTGACATCAGTACATATATCTACATCATGTTGGGGGCATGCGACCTCTGTGTTAAAGGGACAGGGGTAGATATTTGCTTCACAGCCTAATAAGTCCACATTGTCCTATCACAAAACTTAAAAGCGTATATTTTTGCCTTTGCCTAAAAGTTTCCGAGAAAGCACTACCGAAATGTCACGATTTTTACCCTGCGCGCGCTGCCAATGCTTGAGTTGCGTGACATCATAAAGTGAGATAGGCTAGCCTACGATTGGTCCAAAAAGTATGAACATGTGTCTGCACCAATCGTCTGATAGCTTTTCTCGCTTTATGATGTTACACAACACGAGTAATGGTGTGTCTTCGCAGGATGAAAATTCCGACATTCAAGCTATGTTTTCTTGAAAATGGCCGGGTCGAAGAAAAATGTTTGAGGTTTGAAATGCTTGAGAAAATATGTGGATTTTTTTGGGACTGTGAAGCAAATATATACTCCTGTCCCTTTAAGTTTTTATTGACGCTTGAGCATGGGGGATCACACCCCTTATAGAACTCTCTCCGTTATTATGTACGCACGGTCATCGGGGCATCGCAAGTTACCAGGGTAATTACTTCAGCTTTCCAATTTTCCATTGTCAGAGGAATAGGCCGATATGGTCTGTTCCACGGGCGGTTACTTGCTGATGCATCCTCTACTTTTGGAGGCTATATTTCATGACGTAATCACACTATTATTTTGCATAAGCCGGAAGTGAGCTTCATCGGAAGTTACGCCTTTATTACCGCATCCTAGGGCAGACAACGCCATCCTGTGTGAACAGTGCCTGAACATCTAATTTGTCGCCGCATAGGAAATTCAGTATTATTATTTATTTTGGCAAGTTTAGGAAGTTTTAAGGGAAGGCACTACCCTTATCCACAGACTGTAATGCACATGACTTGGTGTGCAACTTATCCCCATGAGTGCACTGGATTTCTATACAAAATTGCACACCAAATGCTGAATGGTGCATTCTTCTCCCTCAAGGGTGATGATCTTAGAACAAGTGTCATTAGCTAACACCAGTTGTACGACACCAGATTTCACCCACATATTTTAGACACCTTTATGCATGATCCTAGGAAGGCTTTTAAATTTTTTTTTTTGTCTTGACGCAGAATTATCTGAAACTATAAACATCCTTAAATGGTGTTAAATGAAATAACTATTAATCTAGACAGGAAACTGGAAAAGCCTTCATCAGATCATGCATAAAGGTGTCTTAGAGACGTTGATGAAATCTGGTGTCACACAACTAGTGCCATAGCTAATTACACTTGTCCTAAGATCATCAACCTCGAGGGAGAAAGAATGCACCATTCAGCATTTTGGCGTGCAATTTTGTATAGAAATCCAGTGCACACATGGAGATAAGTTGCACACCAAGTCATGTGCATTACAGTCCCTGGATAAGGGTAGTGCCTTCCCGTAAGAAGTAGTTTATGCTACATCTCCCTAGTGAAGTGATGCGTTTTTAATGTTGGTTTTAAAATATATATGTATATTGGTGGTCTGACATTACGTCTGCAGTTAAAATTGTTGGTTTACATCTTCTTGTGTGCTGATAACGCATTCTGATGACATAAGATGTGAACTGGCCGCTATTTCTATATGCCAGATTTTCATTTTGAATAAATATATTAACATTGGTACCATAGTGGCAGAGTAAAACATCTTCTTCGTCTCTGATGTGGTACCATAGTGGCAGTGTAAAACATCTTCTTCGTCTCTGATGCAGATCTTCTCCTAACCTTTGCTTTGAATTCACGTTTCCTTTTGTAAAGTGTCATATCAAATAGTTTAACGAATGATATCAGTACCGTCGTGTTAGTATTGCATTCTGAATTAGGTGTTTTCAGCTCTATCTCGGGGTCAACGGTGGATCAGTAGTCAGTGGAGCAGCGCGGCCGATTGGTTGCGGCGTTGTACTCAATATCTAAAGACCGTAGGTTCGATTCTCGACCATGGTCGTGTTGTAAAGCGTATCATTCACATTTTCATCGGTCCGCCCGTCTGTCTGTGAAACTGTTACGTGACTACAGGCAGAGAAAGATATTGTTAGAATGCTAGTGTCAGCGCCTTTAATTGGCAGCGGCACTGTAGTATACTCCCTAAGGAGCTGAGAAAGTCCTGGAGTAATCTGGTCTGCCGGAGTAATAATAGTGTGAAGTCGTGTGAGCGGGTATCAGTCTGGATACAAGATTTATAAACCGCATTATTGTTATTATAATCATCATGATCAGCAGCGGATTGTCACTCACACTTTGGTATTTTTACATCCATGCACAGAGCATGGTAACAAACCATAGTGTGAGCAACAATCTCCTTGGTCACGTGACAACTAAAAATATCCTAATTGGTTCCGTGAGACCAAGAACCATCGTATCAAACTGCTCTTTTGAGAATTCTTTCGGATGTTAATTTGATTTGTCGCCCACGGCCCAGTCAGATAACGGATGGTGCATCTTAGTGGCTTTGGCAAGCTTCTCAAGAGGAACTCTACACTGGACATTCGTTGTGGAATGTTAGAAATAAAGACAGAATTGCTGTTGAGATGTCTCTCTTGAGAAAAGCGAAACCCTTAGCTGTACTGTGATGGGATTCGAATTCCATTATCATATTACTTTTTTTTTAAAATAACAAACTACAATACAGTTGCAGCAGTTCCTTTTAACTTCTATGTGGACATGGTGTTCTTGCGTGATATTCTGTTAAAGTCAGATATATGGAGGGTGGGAGTGGGCGGTAAATCTCGACAAGACCTAGTCTGATTTTTAAAAAAAAGACAGAAGTTTTTTGGGTTTTTTTTTGAGAACATCTGCAGTCCCATGATGCAAAGAGTTCACGCGTCAACTCCGTGAACCATATTTACTCACCTCAGTCTGTCGAAGCGATGGTATTCCAGCAACCATCTGCTGTGTAATTTTTTCTTGGAACTGGGAGTTTCGCTCCGAAAGTATCTTTGTGTTTTGATGACAAAGCGATTATACAGATAACGACTTTGCACTGTTTATAATTTGTTCAAATTTTGCCACTGTTGATTTTTTAAAAAAATGTGCCCTCCCTCTCCTGTGAGCTAGAAGCTCGACTATAAAATCGAGACGATTCGATGTTTTCCTCAGCCTTGATTATTAGACTCAACTTTTGAGGATTGAACCCTCTGTCGATCTTTATGAGTCGCTTAAATCTGGTTCAACTAAAATTCGATTCATTGTTACAGCCTTTATAAACAGCCAGCCAGAGTGTAGTGTTTTTTGCTACATCTCTCTAGGGAAACGAAAAAGGATCGGTCATGAGGTTAGGGCAGGAATATGCTATAAGAACAGTGTACCGGCTTCCTTCACCTTTTTACATTCTATGTGTATGTATTACGAATGAGATGTATAACACTGTATGACATTATAAAACAATTTTCATAAAAGGTAAATTAAAATGTAAAGATGTGAAGGAGGCCGATACACTATTCTTTTAGCGTATTCCTACCCCCACCTCACGACTGCTTTGCTTATATCTTTGCCTCATTCACTAGCATACAGACCACCGATAGTTCTTACCACATCGGCTTAATCGCGTGTTCTCTTCAAATAATAGAATGCTGCATTAAATGTATTTGGCTATATCAATAGAAACCGCAGCATAATCGCAAATCTTTTAAACAGCAGTTTGTTTTCATGCCCTCATAAATTTGCAGTTATGCGGCATCTATAGCATAACAGACGATTCCATTTAAATCGCAGCTATTCAAAAGAACGAGGAAAAAAAACCTCCCAGTTATGCAGAGTGTGCGATTAGATGATACTGTTTACTGTCTACTGTGATGGTATGTTTTTCCACAATTATGTTATTGTGACTGAACAAAACCTGCGACTCTGTGAAGTGATTCCGTTGTGCTTAAAACTGTGGCAAATTTCAAGGCATTTCAAGGCATCTACGAACAAATATAATTTCCTAGATAGTTGCCGCCATGTTCTGCCTCCGGTTTTGACGAAAGACGTCACATTTTTACCAAACCTGTAGTAGATGTGGATCTTTCTCCAGTCTGACTTGCGCGCTCCACTGCTCATAGAATACCAGGAAGGGGTGTGGCTTCTCATTTTGTCAAATTGCAGGGAGCAAACAAGCATGGGTCTGGTATTCGTCCAAGGTGTGCTTAAGTTAAGGTATGAGTTAGGGTTAGTAGCGAGGTCTCGGAAGAGAGGAAGTCCTCAGATAGTGTACAGTATTATAAGGACTCTCCCAATAACTAGTGCTATTCCACACTAACTCTGCTCCTAGCACTAGTCCAGATAGTTCATAGCAAACGGACACAGAACACGGTCTTGTATACGGAAGTCTTCGTAGTGATGACGTCATGATTGCAAAACTGATAACTTAAATCCTAATCTACAAGGGTTCACATTACGCAAAAGATCTAGGCATAAGCCATTATTCCTTTGTTGCACTCTCCTCAAAAACTTGCACTGAAAGCAAGCCAGTGCACCATGAACCACTTTATGAACCACTGTACTAAATTAGGCGACTGTGCATTGTGCGGTGGATTATGGATTACAAGAGCGGAATCGCTGTGTAAAGGGTAATAACCCAAAACACAGTCAGTATGTTTTGCCGACTGCTGAAGTTATTATTCCGGGAGCCGTGCCAAGACCCTCACGTGCCCGGTGGCATTAAATGCACGTAAACAGAAAGAGGCACTGAGAGTTTTCTTCGCTACATTCATTTGTAGTGGTATTAGTTTTTTTTCTTCCTAGGACCCCCTCTCAGCCGGCGTCTGTTCTCTCTATCCCTGTCCGTATGTCGCAATTTTCTTTCTCATCCTTTTTCCCTCGCTTTGAAACAGTTTTCTTCCTCCCTGTCATGCTGCCATCTCCATCTCTTTTGAGTACTGTCTTGTCTTGTCTTGTCTTGTCTTGTCTTGTCTTGTCTTGTCTTGTCTTCTATTCTATTCTATTCTATTCTATTCTATTCTATTCTATTCTATTCTATTCTATTCTATTCCTTCTTGACTGTGACAACCTATCTCTCCCTTATATTGCCTTAATTTTTTTTCTGGCCCCCCTCTCCCTTCCTCTCTGTCTGTCTGTCTGTCTGTCTGTCTGTCTGTCTGTCTGTCTGTCTGTCTGTCTCGCTCGTTCGTTGGGTGCCAGTGTCTTTTCCTTTTTTTTTTTTGTTTCTTTGTCGGGTTGGGTGTTTAATTTCCTCCATCTATCTTCACTTCCCATCTCCGTTATCATTCGGTAATCCGTTGTTCTCGCAGTCTGCACACAGAGAAAGTGGGTTTTTACCAGCTCGATTCCTTACATCATGATTTTTGTTCTTGGCTAGGAAAACATAATTTTTCCTTCACCACCACCACCAGTTGCTGCAACAACAACAACAACAACAACACAACATAAACAACAACGACAATAACAACGACAGCGAAGATGACGAGAACAGCAAGTGCAGCATCAACAGTGACGACATCATCAACAAAAACAACAACAACGGTGATGACAATATGAACAGCATCAACTACCAGCGACGACAACAGCAATACCACCACCACCGTTATCATTATCATCATCATCACTACCACCATCATCGTCTTCATCATCATCATCATCATCATCATCATCATCATCATCAGTGGCAGCAACAACAACAAGAACGACGACAAAATAACCACCACCGGCAGCAACAACCATAACAATTACGATGAGTGATTGACTGGCAACAGCCGCCTACCAGGCAATATCTGGTAATGGAAAGCGCGGTAATCCTCATCATTAAAACATCCTATCAGCTTCCAATCAGCGCCACATGGCCAGGGAAATAAAAATTACGAAATTTGCAGGCCAAAAACATGAAAACTCACGGAATGGCCATTGTTGTCGCCAATACCTTGAAATTTGCCACAGTTTTAAGCACAGCGGAATCAGTTCACAGAATCGCAGGTTTTGCTCAGTCACAATAATATAATTGTGGAAAAACATACCATCACAGTAAACAGTAAACAGTGTCATCAAATCGCACACTCTGCATAACTGGAAGGTTTTTTTTTCCTCATTATTTTGAATAGCTGCGATTTAAATGGAATCGTCTGTTAAACAGTGGATGTCGCATAACTGCAAATTTATAAGGGCATGAAAAATAAACAAACTGCTGTTTAAAAGATTTGCGATTATGCTGCGGTTTCTATTGAAATAGCCAAATACATTTAATGCAGCATTCTATTATTTGAAGAGAACACGCGATTAAGCCGGATTTGCGATTTTATGGATCGCAGTCAAGGTGAATTATTTGTATTGTGATGTATAGCTATAACTATGAAGAATAGTGCACAAGTGCACCCACATGTTGGTATTCCATGCTATGTCAGCATCTGTCTCTCGGTGGCGTGTGTAACAGAATGGGATTAGGCTGAACCCCCCCCCCCNCCCCTTTGGCTCTCTTCCCCCGAAGGTCTGGACCCCACCCTAGCTTACTTGCCTTAATGGCTAATGAACTTTGATGTACAGTTGATCCGCTTAATCGCCAACTACTTTTGAGCCTAACAAACTTGCGATGAGAAATAAGTTGTGATTATCGGGTGGTGAATTTTTACACTTAAAATAATGTAGTCTGTTGTCCGAAATAAGTCAGAACATGTAAATTGGAGTCTGTTATATCATCAATATATGGCTGCACCCTCTGCCCCTGCACGTGCCCCCTCTCTAAATACCCTTATACGCGCCTGCCGGTTCTGCCAGTTGGCCGCACCGTGCACTACAGATAGTATTTACTATTATTAATTGTTTTCAGGATTAGACTGGTATTAACAAGTTGGCTCTACCACTGGTGGAAAAGTGGAAAAAGAAAAAAAACAAAGTCTGTTGATGGGTGATAGGCCTAAGGGTTACAACTACTGATGCTGAAAGTCTTAAATCAGCCTGGTAAACTCCGCTTAAATGCAACAGCTTTTAGACAGAAGAGAATAATATTTTCTGAAGAAAAGTAATTAGATGGTACCATCTCCTGATAATCGCAACGTTTTCCATGCTCCAGCGAGGAGATGCGATTAAGCAAAGTCTGCCATATAACCGTAATATTAATATAATATGATATATGGTACCTTTAGCCACTCGTCCAAGACAACGTCGGTCTCAGGACCTTTCTGTCCAAACCTTGACCACTTGAGAAAATTGAGAGTATTGTTGTGAAAAAAAAAAAAAGCTAATAGCTTATTGTAGACATAAATCAAATTCTTAAGGAGATTTTGCCATAAAGTTGTTTTGTCAGTTATTCCCCCTACCTCTGTGTACATGACTGTGTATTATGATTGCATTAATATCGATCATCTCCCTTGACTTTCCACAAAATTACTGTATACTTGTTTCTTATAATGCTTCTCATTAGCCATAATACAATGACCCTTACCACACGAGGAAGTGGGCGCTCTGCTTCCGCCAAGTGCATCGACTAGAGCTGAGTCCATAGCTAGGGTACAGGACATAAGTAAACCACGATTAGAAACATAGAGTTTCTGTGAGGTAGACAGGGATTGCGATTTGAATCACTGGATTATGCTGGCTTAAAAAATTACTAACGTCCGGGCTTATTCTGAAATATAGCGAAATTCACAACAGAGATTGTCGAGAAACCTGATTGACCGTTACGATTTGAAACATTGGCTTCAATTGGCTGACATAGATACCTCGTTTCCGGGTTTATTTATGAATTTGTAAAACGAAGCAACACCATTACGACGACGATTTCTGAATCGTATCACTGACACTGCATGCGCGCAGTGTCACTCTTGCCTGGGCTTTGATGATAAACATCAAAATAATCCTTGGGTATCCCTGAATGTTCCCACAACTTTCGAGAGGTTTACCGTAGAATGTCGAAGCTGTCACGTTCGTTGTTTTCTTCACTCTGCTAAGGCACTCTTCATATCTACGTCTCCTAGGAACGCAGCTGTTCCCCGTCATCATTCAGCGGTCCCTGACACAGGTGTACCCTGGACACGCGTGTTCTCTGGCCCAGTGGCAGAGAACGAAAGAAGGGATGTGGCAGGATGAGGAGAAAAGAGGGATGGGGTGAAGTCTGTCTGGTAGGGTAGGATGATGCCTTTGCGTCATCCAACGTCAGGATTTTTTTTTCAAGTACCATTGTGTGTCATAGACCTCCAACTTCTGTTTATCTGCTGTTCATCTTAACATTTCACCATTGCTTTGTGTTCCCCACTCAACTTCCCATTCTTTACATGATTTTCTGTCTTCTTCTGCTATATTGTTTACTGTTTAGTTTTCCCGCTTGTTACCAAATGCTGTAACTTGTGGTCTTTTCATTACATGCCCTGTTGTGAGTTATGTTTGTCTTCTCCTTACTAGTATATGTAATGTCCTTCCAGGATTTGCTTCTATTAAGATCTGTGTGTTTCATTTCTATGATGAGAATGATATTTTGAGCATTCTTCTTAAGAGCCACAGAATTGGTTAGTTGTAGTTTACAGTCAAACTGATAACGCCTTCATCATCATCATCAGCAGCAGCAGCAGTAGCAGCAGCAGCAGCAGCAGCAGCAATAACAACAACAACATAACATCATCAACAACAACAACAACAAGAGCGAAAGGAGACAGGGGTTTGTTTTTTCTATCTATGAATGCTAACTGCCTAATGTGAATGCTTACAGAGGTTTAAGAGGCCCCTACTGACTTTCGATGTCCTTGTTGCGTGCATGAGATGGGTGCATTTCAACAATTCATCAAACAGAATTGTTTTCGGTCGTCACGTCCTCAAAAAGTCCTTGGGGAATGTTTACCGACTACTCTCAGCCCATTCTACCAGCGAGAATCGGTAGCTCGCAGTCTTCGCTGTGTAGATCTGACAGTAAATATGACTGGAATTAAGTGCTTCATTTTGTCAGGTCCTCAAAACAGTCCTTCAGAATGTTTGTCAGCTACCGACTTCTTCAAGAATCGGTAACTTGCTGTCTGCAGCGTGTGGATGTAAAAGTAAAATACGAGAAAACTTCACTGCTTTTGGGGTTACAATAGTTTCGGATAAAGCCTGAACATGGATGTCTTCTCGCTGTAAATCAAACTATGCTGAAACCCCCACAGTATTGGCACGCTATGACTCAAAAGCTCAAGAACTCAAGAAACTTTACTTTGCTTGTCACAACGGCAAATGAGCGTCCAACAGTGATTACAAAATATTAAATAATAAACAATAGCATAAACTAATAACACAATTCACGACTTTGGCGTCAGCATCCAAGGAGATTACTACAACAACAACAACAACTACTACTACTACTACTACAATTGTTGCTGCTGCTGCTGCTACTACTTCATTTCCATAATACTGGGTTTATGCTTCTCCATGTAACTAGTGCCAGGTGATGGAATTTGCAAGTGCATTTCAATTGTTCTACGTTTCCATAGAGGCAGTTGGTGATCCCGGGATGGTGTGATAGGAGGGTTTGCTATATTATATATAGCTGATGAGGAATAGGGCAGACAAGTAGATGGTGTTCGACTCTCTCATATGCATGAGGACTTTTTCTACAACCTGAGGGTTTCTGAGGGTTGATTGTATTAAAGTAGTTGTACAATCCGCAGTGCTGCATCCTCAGTTGATAGATGGAGCATTGATTGGTCCCTCCGATTTATCTTGGTAATGTCAGTGTTAAGTCTTGGTTGAGACATTTCTTTGTACATAGCCCTTCCAGTATCTCCTGCAGCCAGAGAGACTTTCACGAACCGATCTAAGCTTTGATGATTTTTCCGTGTCGTGATCTGTGCGCTTCTTTTATTTCATTCCTTACATACCAATGTCTTGTATAGTCACTTGTAGTTATGTCATTTTATAGGCGTTATCTCCATACTGTGTGGGTTTGCAGATTCTGGCTCTGGCGGAAATTCCAGGCGAATTAGAGCACTGGCATTCTTAAGATGACTTACTATTGTTCTGCTGGAAAGGAGATAGATTCTTTCTTTCTTTCTTTCTTTCTTTCTTTCTTTCTTTCTTTCTTTCTTTCTTTCTTCGTCCGTCCGTCCGTCTACCCATCCATCCGTCCATCCGTCCATCCGTCCGTCTGTCTGTCTGTCTGTCTGTCTGTCTGTCTGTCTGTCTGTCTGTCTGTCTGTCTCTGTCTGTCTGTCTGTCTGTCTGTCTACAAGAACACATCATGAACCACTTTGATTGGGACATCGTGGCATACATTTCTGGGTGCCACTTTCAGATGTTACCATCAAGAAACTTGAGAAAAACTTGATCCCACATCATATGAGTCAGGCCTTGCATGTCGTACGATATCATATGCCAGAGGTTCCCAGACTTTCATGCCTTACCCTTGCCTGGACCGTATATTAAGCAATGACAATGTATTCAATAGTATACTTGTCCTTAATTTGAATGGATTTAACGTCATATTATTGCGTGTGACTGATGCTTTGTACCTTTTTGTCCCGATGTTCCCTTTGTGATATGTCATCTATGTAATTTAAAAAAACCAAAAGCTGAAGAACGTTTTATGCAGAGCCTCGTGAATTTATTTGTCGATCGATTTGTCTCAAATTTGCAGTGTGAAACACAAATTCATTGCAGGTAAATCCTCTCTCTCAGTTTTTTAAAATGGTCAGTAGTGGTGGATCTGCCGCCTTGAAATGTATAGGAAATGAATGTTCCCATATTGGAATGACCTGTGATATGTTCAACTGATTCAACTGTTTAATAATTGTGAGGTGCATGCATCTATCAACACCTGTACAGTTCCAAGATAGCCAAGTTATCTTTCTAATAATAATAATAATAATAATAATAATTATTATAATTATGCGGTTTATAAGTCTCATATCTAGGCTAATGCCCGCTCATGCGACTTCACACTATTATTACCCCAGCAGGCCTGATCACTGTAGGACTTTCTCGATTCCCTGGGGAGCATACAGTGCCGCTGCCATTTATAAGACCAAATTCCTCAATTCTTTTTTTTTCGAAAGCGCGCCTGGTGTGCAAGAAAATTGTTTCATCATTTTGTCTTTTTCTTGTCTCTGAGTGTCATATTTACCTGTAATGTTAATGATAAAACTGAACAAAATAATTTCTACAAGAAAGGCAATGCGAATGCTTGTAGAATTCGTACTGTGATTAATTTCTGGTAAATATGTGGGATCCTGTACTAGTGTGTTTAAAAAGAGGGATGTGAGTTTCGAAGGGCAACATATTATATGGTCTGTGTTGATGGTATAAGGTAATGTCCATGATCCTGAGGTTCAGATAAAAAGATGGTCGCATGTAACGTTTTCATTCTCATGAAAAGTCGTAGTTTTGTTGTTTGTTTTTTTTGTTTTATCCTTTAATTTGTTAGCTCGTTTATGAAGTCTGGTTCTATCATCAGGACAGACCAAAAATTCTGATTTTAAAAAAAATGGGATCAGCATATTCAGTTTAGCTACTTTTTCGAATATGTCTTACCATCCAACACGGACGATTTGATATGCTTATGGGAAAGGGCAGTGTGCGCCACATTCTCAAGACCGCTGATCAATGCTATAGGTGGGTTGGCAATCAAGTCAGGTCAAGGGATTACTGGTATTTTATGAAAATATCGGCTCGCAAGATAGGACACATTCCGATACCGGATTAGATTAAACCCGTCACGCTGGTCTATCCCTGGTACATAGGTACCAGTACCGAGACAGGTTACTGTTATTTTATGATAATGAATGTATCGTGTTTACAGTAAAATGATATGTCAGTGCCGTCTTTGGTGTCAAAATCGAGGAACGTGTCGGTATCGTTGAGGGTTTGGTAATATCGGTCGAAGATATCAGTCTAAGAAGGGAGATTTGATGCGATTAATGGAGGGAGAGAGAGAGAGAGAGAGAGAGAGAAAGACACCTGAATATTAGTCTGTAAAAATGTCTAAAGGCATTATGACATCATTATTCTAGGTTGCTAAATAAGGAGAAGTGATTCAGTACAGTTTTGTGTCGTAGTTTTTGTGTAAGTTTACTGAATGAGCATCTATTGGTAAAGATCTGCCTGCAGAGCTCTGCCCAGCCGGTGGCCGTAATTGCATCAAAATTCTGAAAATTAGATCCAGATCTACAAAGCAGAGAATTTCCCTCGATTATCTAACCTTGTTTTGAGAACCACGGACTGTTTTAAGGAGTGAAATTCGTCTGAAGTACTTTGATAACAAGGTAGATCTAGATGATATCAGCTGGAATCTGATATAGATAAACGCATTTCTGCAGCTGTTGCAGAAATTACGCCAAGAGCTCGCATTCCATCACAGTCACGTCACGCACGTCGCACGACATGGTCCGGCTTCTTTATTGGACCCAAGATCGTAGGGTTACAGTTAGGATGAAACTCGCAGGGTGACAGTAGAAGGACGAAGATCGCAAGGTGGCAATGAGGACCAAGATCACAGGATGACAAGTCAAAGACATTCGAATGCCCAGGGCTTTATCACTCGTGGTACACTCATGATCTCTGAGCTTGCTGACGAAAACGCAGGGCGTGCTTGGACGCCCTGATGATCCAGGCAGTCTGTGACGAAGAGCACGCAATCTGTGACGAAGAGCACGCAATCTGTGACGAAGAGCACGCACTCTGTGATGAAGAGCACGCAGTTTGTGTCTGCGACGCAGAGCACGTAATTTGTGACGAAGAGTATATAATCTGCGACAAGAGCACGTAGTTTGTGACACAGAGCATGCAGTCTGTGACGAAGAGCACGTGGTCTGCGACGAAGAACAAGCAATGTGTTATGAAGAGCACGCAATGTGTATCGAAGAACAAGCAAGGTGTTATCAAGAGCACGCAATGTGACGAAAAACAAGCAGATTTGGGCGAAGAACACGCAGTCACCGAGAAAGCAGTCTGGAGCACAGAATTACGAGGAACCAGCATTACACATTGATATAGAAATGAAGTATTTATGTGTCTAGACAGAAAATAAAAAAACAACCCTGCTTGGGATGCATACAAATATTTATAAGGACATTCGTGAAATTTGGTGTCAGCAACTAGTGCTATCGGAAATAACAGTTGACGTAAGGTTCTCATCCTTAAATAAAGAAAAATACGCCACACAGCACTTCAGAATAAATGTGGAGTTTTATTGTAAAAGATCGTATTGCCCTCTGTGTGTGTGTGTGTGTGTGTGTGTGTGTGTGTGTGTGTGTGTGTGTGTGTGTGTGTGTGTGTGTGTGTGTGT
>JAWQUT010000551.1:355873-370498 GCA_033807755.1 Ellobium chinense | reverse complement strand
GATAGATAGATAGATAGATAGATAGATAGATAGATAGATAGATAGATAGATAGATAGATAGATAGATAGATAGATAGATAGATAGATAGATAGATAGATGGGAAGGAAGGAAGGAAGAGATGGAGCGTGCACAAATCCAGTATATCGAAATTGGAAGAAGTAAAGACACGGAAGCGAACGGGTAGGGACTGTGGAACCAGGAACATGCCGGCAAGAACAATTTCGAGGACAATAGAAAAATCGAAGATAATCAGTTTGTATGAGCCAGAAACGTGTTCAACCGCATGTCGCAGGCACGAGCGGGTGGGGATCAAGACTTGTCACTTGCAGGCGGATCTTTTATATCATCGTTCATCCTCGTGTTTTTGCAGATTAGACAGAAAATATGCTGTGGGCCAGGTTCCGCGAGTGTTACACGATGTTTGAGAGATGAGCGTGTTGATGTATAAGGGTGTATGTACACTTCTGTTTAAGTCGTGAAATACGTTCTTCATGTCAACATGGCCTGTGAAATTATATGTCATCATGAACTGTAATATACGAGGTGGAACCCCCACCTTATTTTAAAAAAAAAAAAGTTTACTTAATCGTAAGTCCAATAACTTCAAAAGTCTAATCCATTACCAAGTACAGCAACAAAATTGCGCCGACGATCCATACTGATCCATTTCCGCATTGCACTTTAGCGCTGGATAACCCTAGATATGAACTATCTTAGATGACATATATGTACATTCAGCATAGATCTTTCGCACCAATCAGTAGTGTAAAACCAGTTAAACATTTGAATTTGTAACAGCAATACAGTGTTGAATGTTAAGGAATATTACTATTAGTTAGCCGCCATGAAAATAACTAATCGATAAGAAAACTGTCACGTCCTAAGAAGGGGCCCAGCCTACCAACAAAAATGGTTGTTCGAGTCCCGTCTTGTAGATGAAGAGTGTTGTGTGAATGTAGAATTGGAAGAGAGACATGGATGGAAGTCTTTAGAAAGCTGCAAGGTTTTTAAGTAATCCGTTAACGTTAAAATTATGATATTAGAATTAAATTATAACAAAATCAGAGTTTTATAGAGATCAGCAAAAGGTAGTGGTGAAAGTATTGTAAGATGGATAGTAACTAGTCATTTACATTGTTGATTTAAAAAAAACGCTGATTATACATTTGTTGATAGTTGATTAGTGAACTTCGAAGCATAAATGAATTTGTGCCAAAAAGGCATAAAAAGGTTTTATTGGCAAGAGATCTCAGCTGATGCATTCTCTCTCTGTTTCTTTCTGCCAGTTTCTTTGTCTCTTTCTCTCTCTCTCGCTCGTTCGCTGTCTCCCCCCTCCCGTGCTGACCTGCCTTTGATCTTGATGTGGAGGAGATAATATTTGCCCGGCTGGTGCTTTCAAATTCCAAGCTATACATGTATTCACACAGCCGCTCGCTAAGTCGTCTTAATACGCAGCAAGAGGAATGACGATTTATCATTCCATGGTAATAATGAGATTTGCGCACCTTTGTGCTTACACTCCTGTCTTGAATCAGTCTTAGGTATGTGCATGATTTATACCTGTTTGAGTGTCCTCCAACGGTCAAAGCCACCATTTGATCTCGTATGATTGAATTACATCAAACGATTCGATGGCTTCGGTCGCAGAAGATATCGATAATTTAGATAGTCGACTCTGGTTAATAGCAATTTGCTTGGGTGCACTTTCCGCTTATTTGAACGCTTTTTTTTTTGGTTCTTATTACGTCTTCGCTACGAAATGTCACTAAATTACCCCGAGCTCATTAGCCTGTGGTTAAAAAAAAATAATGCGGTTTATACGTCTCGTATCAAAGCTAATGCCGGCTTACACGACTTCATACTATTACTACCCCAGCAGGATTGTTCATTCAATGACTTTCTCAACTCCTTTGGGGATCTTAGAGTGCCCTGCTGTCTACAGACGCGGACCTAACATTCTGAAAATATGCTCCACTACCTATAGCCAGTTATTCATTTTACAGACGGGTAGGCTGAGTAAAATGTGAATGAAATGCTTTTCCAAGGCACTTGCAACATGATTATAGTCGGGAATCGAACTCCCGCTTCTGATCTTACATCCAAGGCCGCAACCATTAGGCAGGAATAGTTTATTATGTAGGACATGTGTCGAACGTAGGAATAGTACATGATGTGTAGGAAATATGATGCGGGTGCGTGGGATACATGATACATCCGGGACGTATCAGGACGTCCAAGAGCTGTTTGTAACAAGGGTAAGGGTGTACATGCATGTCACACGTTGTGAAAGGGTTAAGAAGAAGATCATTTCCTGTATAAAGATCGGAAACGAAACATCGCACATCTTTCCGTGCTTACTGACATTTGCGTTTAAGTGAAATCAAATGTACTCTTGTTATTTAGTGCCAGATTTATGAGCAGGCAAGGTGTGATAGCTCACATTATTATTTGCCACTAGCACTTGTCATTGTCCAACTGTGCCCTTTATCCCACACCTTTATTGCATTTTTCATGCGTTTTAAAGCACTTTCGACAACTTTGATGCACGCTTGATCTACACGTAATGAATTCACAACGGTTCGGCGTCGTAGTTTTACCACGTCATCGGTCTGTAGACATTGTGAATCAGGGGGGTGGTGAGAAGGAAGACGATCTCTTCCTCACTACCTCGTCCTCTTCCTCCTGTTGTTCATCTCAATGAATGTATACATATCCTTGAGTCCCTCATCCTCTCTTTCCCCTTTCTTTACCCCTTTCATCCCCCTTCCTGTATGAAGTGGTATCTGAACAAGGTGACTTTAAGCTTTTCAGTCTGGAGTAGGTGTATCACTGACAGATAAGTGGTGATGACAGCACAGTATGCAATGAACAGCAAAAACGGAAGTTCCACGTGATTTTTATTTTGTTTATATTATTATTGAGAAATGGAAAGTTTTGTCAGGGCTCTGCTCTCAGTAAGTACAAAGAATTAAAAGGCGATGTTGTGGAGTTTTTGGTGAAAGGTCTGTGAGTATAATGAAAGATTACCAGTTGGTGTAATGGTGTAGCGTTCCGTTACCCTGCGCTTACAATCAGATCATTAATGCAAAGGTTCCTTCCCCACTATTCACTCAGCAAAGCGATGTAGGCTACTGTAGTCTTCTGTCACCAGAAAGTCACAGTCTGATGAAAACGATCTCATTATAAATTAATAAAATGTGTCACGATTGGGTAGTAAGAAGCTTGCGGACAGCGATAGTTGATTTGAATTATAGCCAGCTTGTGTTTGCTATGACGTAAACCGTAAAGTTTTTCCTGTGAAAGTGATTACTTCTCTAGCACTTTTGAAACTCCGGTGACTTTTCAGGGGTTGCTACTCTAATGACCTCTTTGTGATGCATACAAACGTTAGAAATTTATTACTTCCCTTGTGTCTCTCTGGTTTCTGGTGAGTAAGCAGGGGTGGGTACATCTTTAATGCGTTTAGCCTCTAGAGCTGTAAAGCTGTCAAAGCCACAGGATCTGCTGGAGAAATAAATGTTGTGTCAGTCTGCTCATGCTCCCCCAGGGACAAGGTTTAGTACTCTAATGGTAAAATTTTAGTATCTGTACTGAAGTAAGGGTAACATACGTCACCAAATCGTTCCCCTTTTTCCTTTTATCAACAGAGACTTTTTTTCCCATTCATTCTTTGTCTAACTAGAACTCAACAATCGCATTCAATAACTATAGCTACCTAAGATTTCGGAAGTAGAGATCAGTTTAAAGGGACTGTCCAACTTGATCCTGGAAAACCCCACAAATTGGATCTTACATTGGATCTCACTGGCATATAGCGTTCTGGAGTGGGATTAAATTAAAAATGTGCTCTTCAAATGCACATGGCCTTATGACCAATACTGTGTTATTGGTCCCACCTCAAAAGGTCAAAATCACCCTAAATTCCTAAATTGGGTGAATACAAGATTTTGTCCTCAAAACTGACAAAGATCTGTTCAAAAAAACAATCGTTTATCTTTTTGCGACAACGAAAATAAATATTTTGACAAACCTGTCATTCATACAAAGGCCTCATTTACAGTCTCCTAAAGAGTTGCATCAGTCTCCCGGGGCTTGTTCGTACGTAACCTTCGCACCGACCTCTCTAGGGTTAATCGTGTCAGCGATAGTGCTTATCTGTTTGAATATACTCGCCCTGCGAAAATCTCTTTGGTCCAGACCAGTCTCTTGTTAAAGGGCTCAGGCCAAGGGTGATTGTGTTGAATTCATTTGTGAAGTTACCGGGGTCGGAGACTAAGATTTATTGTACTTTACACAAACTTGTGATCTTAGACGAATCAGTCGTCGTGCAAGGAAGTTAAAAGTTTGTTTTCGATAGGTATAAATTGTAAAATAACGCAGCTCTTGGGGTAAGCGTTTGAAATTGTCAAGGGGGCCACTAAGATCAGACCAGAATAAAACAATTGAAAAGTCGTCATAAACTGTAATTGGTTTTCGTTTGTAGCGGAGAGAAATTCTTTGCCCTCTTTTAACCAAATAAACTTGAAAGTGTCTATGATCACTTAAATTGTTACAGTTTAACCGCTTGAAAGGAGTTGGTTTTCGGAGATAATCAGTATTTTGAACTTGATGAGGGGAAAGTATGCTTTGCATATTTATTTTTTTTAAATTTTCTCTTTTGCTTATTTTTTTATGTATTTATTTTTTGTGGCTCACTGCTATCGCGTGGATTTAAGCTTACAATGTATTTGTGTAAAGCGAATCAAACCTGCGTTACATGTTTATTTAATTTTTATTCATATTTAAATATGTCGTGTGTTAGTTACATCTTCTGACATAAATGAATTTCATTGAAGTGAATCTATTGTAGAACGCTTCATGTGTATACAAGAATTGCGCATCACGAGCTGCCAAGCAAGTCATATCTTATGCATTCGTTATAGATATTCCTGACACGGACGAACAGCTGGTTGTCTACCTTCCCCGGAAAAAAAACACCAAAAACACCACACGAGTGCATTTTATTCAGTGATTGCTTCAAATTAGTGCTTTGTCTTATATATTAATTTCATGATAATTCAGTTTCATTTTTTTGAAAAGGGAGGGAGAATCAGGTAAGAGTTGTTGACATTTTCGCTAGAAAATGTAAGCGATATTCACTTATGCAAACATCATTAAATTTAAAATAAATCAGAGAGGTGTCTTAAGATTCATTTGAGGCTTTAAGGTATCACAACAGAATTGAAATAAGACGGGTATTTATACTCCAAACGCACATTTTGCTATTACGGTAACGACATGTTTAATCTAGAATGGCATAATGAAAAGGTTGGGTTGTTGATTTTTTTTTTTNGGGGGGGGGGGGGGAGGCGGGGGCACATACACCATGATTAAGAGAAAATACCATAATGTAGTCATGAAATGAAAAGAAAAATTTACATTTGCCTTTGTAACTACAGCAAAACTATTCTGCAGCTATACGAAACTGACGAAAACGACGAAAGCGGAATTAGGAAGAGCCCTGTTGTTCAACTGGACGGAAAAGGTTGCGCTAACTGTGAGACTGTCTTGGGAAACTCCCATCTCTTCCAAGATTCGCTTCACCTGAAAGCATTTATAATTTTTGGAATTATAGTCCAATTATTGTCTCTTGACAGTGACTTATGGACTGCTATAATTCAACGTCTCCTGAAGAAATTCTCAGTCATGTCCATCAGTGAAAGATCTATTTGCATTCCCCAAGACTATAACAAATTTTATCGTTCCCCGGATATCCAAAGGCTTGTATTTTAAATTTTGTACACCAACTAGCATCTTGCCATCCCAACGTTAATGTTTTTTCCCCTTAAAACTCTCTTATACTCGCTAGAGATTGTATTATAATCAATACATTAAAATTTATTGTAAAGACTGGAACAAATAAACCATGATTTGCATCAAGTAACTTTCATCGTTACTATATGCTACGAGTTACTGGCATGTTTTATAAGAAAGAGATCATTTGAAAGTGACCATCTGTTTTTTATCCACTAAAGAATTCTCCCTCCCCCCCCCTTCCTTACTGTTAATGCTAGTGCATTAAGCATTCAATAGAAAGCCACCGTTCCTCTTGTTGTTATCGATACTTTGTCGATATGCATTCAGGTATCTGAAGATTAACTCTTAACTTACTAATCTGATGCATCATCGAAAAATTATTTTAGGGCAACGGATGACAAATCAAACTGTCTGGGGTCTTAATCATAATAGAGCAGTGGCGTAACCGGATGCCAGGAGTGGAGCACAAAGAGCAATGGCTTATGGAATTCGCATATACTTTCTTTCAAAGTCCTTTATACTTTGTAGGATGGGTTTTAATGACCTTTTAAAATCGTTAAAATTGAAACTTTAGTTTTCACGTCATTAAAACCCCTCAAGAACGTATGCTGATCATCGACATCTTGTTCCATCATTATTTGATAACTTGTGATCGTTGCTGTATTTATGTAAACGTAAAAGTAAGTGAACTTAAGGACCAGCTACTTTTATGAAGTCTTCACACAGTGAGGCAGTAAAACACTGAAATGAAATGTTTCAAAATGAGGTAATCATTTGTCATGTGATGTGGCAAACTTACATCAGAGCTCACTTTTGGGGGGGGGGGGGGGGGNGGGGGGGGGGGGGAGTTAAATTTTTGTTTGTTTATGTATTTCCTCTTCCATCTCCACCCTATGATGATAACACTAATAAAACCGGTTCTGCCCCTGCCTGAAAGTCTTACTTAAGTATTTACAAAGTGATATTATCAGAGCGGATTGGACAGCCCATCGTCCCGGAGTTGATATATACCAGGTCGAGACAAGTTAGATATTAATGCGATAAAAGAGTCTTCTAATTACTTTGTAAATGTGTACCGCGGTCTGAAATGATAAATTTTTAAGTGACGTTTAGTGGCGTTTTATCGCACGGCATATCATGTTCTCACCATCAGCGAAGGAGACGTGTTAAGATTGATAGCGTTTCTCACTGTGTACAAATAAAATGCTGTGTACTGATAAGTCTGTATATTAAGAGATGATAAAGATTGTGTTGAGTCATGGTGTTGGTTAGAACAATGAAGGCGCAACCTCTGAGAGCTCAGTAATAGATTTTAAGACAGTAGTCGCCCTCTTAAGAACCCGATCCGCATTAGAACCCGTCAAGTGGCCTGAAGGCCGATTTTCTCTCTTTTTAATTGACATGTGTTAGGGTAAGAGCTTAAAGAGAAATCTGTCTCAGAACTTTGCCTGGCTGCTATCCTTCCATTGTTTTTGAACCGTATTAGTGTTAAAACACTGTAAGCTTTCAAGCTTGGTTAGTATATGAAGCACTACGTGTACTATGATAACATTACCCCTGCACTGAGATTCCTGAGATCTTATCTGGTTCAGTCGTAGAGACTCTCCCACTTACTGCTTGGTTTAGGGTTAGGAAAAAGAAAGCATACAGAAATGGTGCATTTTCTTCACTAACGCTGCCTTAAATCCTAAACCTGCCCTTGACGTTAAGCCAAGCCCTAGATTTGACCTTGGATAGAAGAATGAACACAACAATATCAGATTAACCCAAAATGCTTGTAGACTAATTAAAGTGTGTCTTTAGCCCTCATTCCCTTCAGAGAAAAAATGCCTCTCAACTCTAGTCAATGTAGACCAGGCTGATTTAAGATCATCTTCATGAGTTAAGTGATATTGACCAAAGTGTGGGATACTACCTTTTTAACACATTCGATCTTAAAGCAAAGAACCTCTTGAACGAGACAGCTATCCGACCCCTCTGTCTTAACCCCAATAGACGGTCACTGACCACTGGTCAAGCATAATATGTGCAAACGTTAATGTTTAAAAATCAGTGCCCACTTGAATAAATTTTGGGGGATAAATGGTCATCGACGCCAACCTGTGCACACTGGGGCCTGTCGTTCAGAAACAGTCAACGAGTCCATGGTTAGGGAGAAGTAAAAATTTTCAGTAGAGACGTAGAAAAAGGGATCGAAATAGTTAATTATTGCTGTGATATTGTACATTATAACATTTATAAGTGGCGGTTTCCAGATATGCCTAAGTTGTTGAAATTGACTTACAAATTTGGCTCGGATTTTGAATAGATTTACAGATTATTGCAGTAAAATCAGTCATTCTTTGAGCTCATACTTCAGACGTTTCGATTTATGCAAAGAAGGTATACCAATTAATTTTGTTTCAACCTTGCGCTCTTAATGTGCAGTGTTCTGGTGTAGTTATGGTAACATTGAGTATGCCTATTATTAAGTTCTATTTTAATGGTCCAGGAACCAATTTTGCCGCCAAGTATTCTATTTTAAAAATATACATATATTATATGTTTATGTTTTTTTCCCTCTCAAAATTTGTTGTTAGGCTTCTAGCCAATTAGAGATAACTGTACATACAAGGTAATCTAAAATAAAGCCAGCCTCTTCGCCAAATATAACACAGCTACAGTCACTCTCCATCTATATGCGAAACTTTAACAGATATAATAATTCGTTATGACTTCGAATAAGTCGACGTTTTCGGATGAGTGGCGTTTTTCACCAAACAGCGGTTCTCGTAAACATTTTTTTTAACACCCAGTCTAATCTGTAGTTGTGGTAGTGTTGTGGTCCCTTAAACCTCGCAATAAAAAAAGAAACAACTTTGTGTACACAGCAATATCATGGATTAACGGTCTACTTTAACTATATAGTAATACACATAATCATAACTGGATAGCAGAATTAAGATCAGTGTGGTTCTCATAATTTTTGTTTTATTTGGGATGATAAACATCCAGCTTTTTGCTAGACAGGCAAACACATACACATAAAAATTGCGCTGATTTATTCTGTTTTTCTTATGATTTAGGACGATGGACAATCAGCACAAAAAGTGCCTGTAATAATCTGCATTTTTGTTGGTTTTTTTTAAGTTGTCAAGGAATTTGGACGATTAATATCCAACTTGAGCTAGTCCGCACAAAAAGCGCCTGTTATATTTTTTTTTTGTTTTTGTTTTTGGTTCTAGTATTTAGGATCATAAATACTGTGAGAGCAGCCCTAACCACGTTGGTCATGTAACATAGCTGAGACCATCAAATTCTTTTTCACTGTCTCCTCCCCACTTGTGAACTCCACATTGTTGACTGTTGACTCGCACTGATTGGATTTTTGTGGCGTCAACGCTTCATGCTGATTGTATTCTGCTGCTGACGTGCGGAAAAGTAGAGAAGTAGGGCAAAAGGAAAAAAAAAGACAAACACGAAAGTAAACAAATATGGCGTCTAAAGAGGAGCATCATCATACGGTGAGTGGAGCTAAAAATAGAATATGTGCATAAAGGGCGTTCCGGGTTTGTGGGTCGGTTTCTATTGTTGTTGATGATGTTGTTGTCTGAGAGAGAGAGAGAGAGAGACAGAAAGACAGAGAGAGAGAGAGAGAGAGAGAGAGAGAGAGACAGAGAGAAAGAGAAAGAAAGAGAGAGAGAGAGAGAGAGAGAGAGAGAGAGAGAGAGAGAGTAAGCCTAGCATTTAACACTGTTACCACATAAAATATGGGTAGAAACTTCCTCTTGTGTTCAGGCTGAATCGAAAGCGCTACCACATCATTATTCTGTGTTGTTTTTTTTTTTCCCTGTCATGCTAAAAACTGTGTCTCTTTCTTGCCCTACAAAATATTTCGCCCTTGAGAGCGTAGAAAAGTCACGTGATACGGACTCCAGGCATTACGTTTTTATTACCTTATTCTATGGGACTATACAGTTTATCTGTACATTAGAGGTAAATGAGAGAGAGACAGAGAGAGAGTGAATGAGAGAGAGAGAGAGAGAGAGAGAGAGAGAGAGAGAGACGAAACATAAATCACTGGACGTAACAGTTGGTTGGGTGTCACTTGGGATTTTGTAGCACGGCGTCTCCGATTCTCGGTCTGGAGGAATCGGGTTATTACTTGATTGTCTGTCTGATTTAACAACAATGTATTTATTCAGCTCAATGTTTTTAACCTCTCCGTTAACATCAGTGCGCTTCATTCTGCAGAACGAGTGTGGAAACAAGGAGATCGAAACGCCCAGTCATCGCGTATATGTATTGGTTGATTTCTCGTTTTCGATGGTACTCGTAGTACAGTATTCGTAGCATCGAGTCGTGAGTGGATCAGCGTCCAGCTAGGTCTGAAGATACGTGGAGACGAAGCAGAATAGTGGTGGTGGGTAGTATTGGTTCTGAATATGTATCCTTTCGATATTTGGACATTTCGAAAATATCGAAATTAATGTCGAGGCTCAGTACCAAACTAAACTAGCTCCATATATCTTTGCAAATCGTAGCGGTATCAATAGGTATCGAAAGGACTGAAATTAGTTTTGATCCTGTTCCCAAACTTAGTCCCAAACTATTGCTGGTCTCCTCAGTGCAAGGCCTAATAGAATCAGATTTGTTTCGATCGTCTTCCAATTTCAGTCCCTAGTCATCTACTAGTTACCTCCGTGCAAAGCCTAGCGGTATCGATAGCATTGAAAGTATCCAGAATATCGAAGTACCGAAAATATCGAAAGTATCAAAATGCCCATTGGGCACAAAGTATCAAATTCGAAATAGAATCTGTACTTTCAAGATTTAAAGCTTGAAGACTGAGTATCGCGAGACTTAAAAATGCAGTTATCGGTCCACCCCTACAGTTATAAATCAGGACGTGGGAGAGAAGCCTAGTGAGGGAATTGCCATTGGGAAAAAAAAAAGGGAATAGGGTGGATCATGCTGTAATGAAGCTGTTGGGGACGTGTTCCCGAAACTTCGATGCATTTCAAAACCGAGACCGTTTTTTTACCTTTGAAGTTTGATATGCCACTGTTTTCATAAACAGCGAGTTGCATGCTGGTCTGAGTTTGCTATTAAGAAAGGTTTTATAATTTCTAAAAATCAATGATTCTTCGTAAAAGTTCGTATGGCTGCTAGGTATTGTTTTGAACTGGTGGAAACAAATAATTTAACGTTTGCTTGCCTTGATCAGAATTAAAGGGTCGAACTTGGGCCACTCTTTGTTATCTGCCTGTCATGTTTATGCCTTTTAACTTCAAGCATGATTTATAATCCCATTCGAAAAGTAGATGCTGTTGTTAGTGAGTATGATGTGCGGATTTAACAGTTGTTTGTAGTAGTGATATGATGGCTCAGAGTGCCTGCTGGAAAACTGTGGGAAGAGGAGGAAGGGCCCGGGTTGCCAATAGTGTGGTGACTTGACGAACTCCATAGTTCGAATGCCCCCGCATAGGTCTGAGATTCCCTATCCCTGGTTGCCCCCCTGCCTCCGAAATGCAGAGCTACCTGATATATCAATTTTATTTGTAAAAGTTAAAAGTGCCAGTCTTCCACAGCAACTGTGATCTCATATGTGCTGGTCTCTACGTAGTCCTCTGCTATCTACTGGGGTCTAAGGGCTTTGGGGAGGGGAGAAGGGGGAGGGAGTAGGTAAAGATGTGTTGACTGTCATAGTAACAGGAAGTTAGATGAAGATAGATAGATAGATAGATAGATAGATAGATAGATAGATAGATAGATAGATAGAAAAGAAAAGGAAAGAAAGAAAGAAAGAAAGAAAGAAAGAAAGAAAGGCAAGAGATGTCGTCTCACTGCTCAGCGTTATCCCCATCAAGTTTTTGTTTTCTGCCAATGAATTCTGTGCGATTCATTTACCGAATGTGTTGTGTTGTTTAGATTCCATTAGAACGGTTGCCCTATTCGGAGAGCTTTTTTCGCCCGGCTGCTGCAGAAAAACGTGTTTTAAATTCTGATTGATTCATTTTAACCCTGAAGTCCAGCCAAAACCCAGACTGGCAAGACCCAGACCCATCAACCTTTTAAAGTCGAGTAGAGGAAGGTAATCGAAAGTAAACATCCCACTTTCAGGTCAAAGTCACAGCAAGGCATGTCACTACTTAATCAATCCTAACCCTTCGTTACGGCATATTTTTTCATGTGCTGATGTCATGAAATTACCTTGAGCTCATTAGCTTGTACTTAAACATAGTTCATTGTACAGGAAGTATGACGCACGGGTATGTCGGATGCGACACGAAAATGCTACTTCCGGGACGCACCGGTACGTATAATAGCTGTTTGTAACAAAGAGTAAGGACGTATATGTGCGCTGTACGTAGCGAAGGGATTAATAATGTAATTCCAGGGTATGAGTGGTCTGTATCAAGGGTGTACAACCGCTGGTCCACGAGCCAAACTATTGCCTGCTAAGGGTGGAATTGGCCTGCGAGTTACCTTAACAGTAGAGTGTTTTAGACACGACACGACACGACACGACACGACACGACACGACACGACACGACACGGTATTCAGCGTCGTGCATCACGATGAAGCAGTCACATACGTTTCAGCTAAGACCCTCGCAAGTTGACTAACTAAAATGCAGAACTGACCACCCGTTTGAATAGGTTGGACGCTTTCCGAAAAGCTATGGGGAAGCTCTCCGCTCTTTATATTTACTTAACAGCTCTATTTTCAAATCACAATGCTTAGATATATAACAACAATAATTATAAACAATATTCAGTCATTCACTCATGCGTGCTTCATTGTCAGGCCATGACAGGCCATGGGCCTATTTGTCTCGGTGACCGATTCGGAAAGATGAATTCCAATGCGTTAATAAGGAAACTAAACAAATGGCAGCTGAATCATTTTCGAGTTGATAATATCATTCATAGAAGAATGCCGATGTTGTCTGTTGTTGTTTTTTTTTTCCCCACAGAGAAGCATTTGAAGACACAGAAATGGAAAATGTTTCTTTTGCTGTATATAAAAACATTGCCGTGGCATCAAAATAGCTTTGACCAGAATCAAATTCTTGTAACATCTGTAACAACAACAACAACAACAACAACAACAACAACAACAACAACAACATCAACAGGATCATCAACAAATACCACAACCATTTTAAAAATGATAGAGACTCTCAAACTGGATCATGAAAATGTTTTTCAATAAAGTGTTTCAAATTTTCGGACAGGTGTCGTTCAGGGAACTAAAAAGTAATGAACACAGAATGATCAGACTAACACCACGAATAGTTCATGTGAACAACTGTCATTTGGGAAAATCGTGGCCGAACTCTGGCGCTACATTCGAGGGTCTGGATGAATTATTTTTAAATGCCAGAGTCGAAATGATCTTTCTGACGACACGAGATCATAAATAATTGAAACTAGACTGATCTTTCGACAGCGCCTGTCTGACTCTCTTGAGAAATAGGTCATGCTGCAATTAATATTAATGTAATGTTAGCCAGTTTTAAAAGAATGGAGTGATAGTTTCCGCTGTCTATAATCTGAGGAAGGACTCTGAAAGGCAATGCGCGGATGGCATTTAGGAGAAGAGTTTGTATGAGGACCCTGCTCCTTGGCAAAACGTTCCTTTGCAAGTCTCTATTGCACGTTTTTGCCAACAGTCTCACGCCTTCCTCAAAATGTTTAACCCCTTCGCGCTTCAAAGAAAAAAAAATTGATACAATACTTCCAGATTACCATTGCACAACCAATATGTCCCCCGCACCCCCTCCTCCATCCCATGTGCACCACTACTGTGTACCACCCTGCCTCGTCACTGATATGGAAGAGTTTTTGCATCAGATGAATTAAATAGCACTGCTTACTAAGTAATAGAAATGCTAGAACATCCACCCAAAAAGGCCCCTGCATTACCTTTAGGGCCCCTACTTATGCACCACTTCTCCAACCCCTACATCGACTCATCCCTTCTCCCCACCACACCCACGCACTCTTTCCCTGTCCCTAGGTCCACGCACCATTTTTCCTGCCCCACCTTTACATCAGTGTTATTCAACATAGACCCAGGATTTTGCAATCTAATCCTGATTACGAATTCTTTAGCACGGGCCACGTATCACATTAATATAAATTTCATGAAGTCTCCGACATAGCACACACATCAACGACATCGTCTTTGTTGGTGTAAAGCGTCGTATTTTACATTATCAAGTCAAAGAAAACTCTTTACGTATGAAAGGGAAACTTGGGACTGTCGAGAGCTCGCGCACTAACCACTGGATCTCTTACTGTGGTAAGAATTACATTAGGGCGTTGGTGCTAAGTGTACCCTTAGCAGCGTGCAACATACAGAGTTAATGTAGTTTTTACGATGATATGAGGAACTATCGTTAATGCGCAAGCTCTCATTGTCACACACCTTTCTTTACCCCTCCGTTTAATACTTCATGTGTGGCTATCATGTTTCATGCAGCCTTTCGTCATCATCTTTTCTGGAACACCGTCGCATAACATGTAGATCAGTACTAAAAGTGAAGAAATTACAGAATGTTTACTTCAGTCTATAACTTTGCATTTTCATTGGCAGCCAGGGTCAACATTTTTAATGGCTTCCGGGGCGTTCTTTTGCAGTGCGGTTAGGTGCGAATCCGTCTCTGAATAACGTTTACTGTCTACTGGTTCCGCTCACCATCAAGTAGCCACTGTTAGGATTGTTATCCTCCGCAGCGTTGCTCACCAATGAAGTAATCTACAATGGCATAATTTTGCTCAGAAGTTTAAATCCATGTCTGATAATCCTACAAAAATTCATGTTCGGACCCCTCCCCCCC
>JAWQUT010000551.1:324797-347676 GCA_033807755.1 Ellobium chinense | reverse complement strand
AAAAAAGTGGGTAGTGTTGGTGATGCCGGATTTTTCTAGGATGATTTCAATGCTGAGGTCAGTGTAGTGTGGTCCTCAGCTGGTGCCAGCCAGTCGTTTGCCGGTCAAGTATATGCAAATAGCCCGGACCTGTTTGTCTTAGCTGAAGGTCGCAATTATCATCTGGCAAACATCATCTGTAGAGGGTAATGTGACCTGCCTGTTTGCCGTAAGTGAAAACGCTGATAGGCGGAGATTATTCAAGTCAAGACCGTAAACCTTCCTTTGGTCAAACTGACTGCCTTGATCAAAGAAAATGTCAAGTTATTACATTACACCGAGAAATACAGAAAGGTCCACGCGCGCACACACCCACATACAAACGTAGTAACTTCTAAATAATGGATGAATGGTATATTTAAAGTTTGTAATGGCCTTTTCTCAATATTCCAATGCGCTTTTGAAAAAAAAAAGGAGACAAGGGCTGTCTGAAATTTGTATCCAAACAACAACAAGCCGAAGCACAAATTTTAAGTGCAAATTTTGGAAAAAAAAGTCTTAAGTTGACTGCGCGTCAAGTACTACTGAATCCATGCAGTTCTGAAATAGATATACTATTGATATTTGAAGTTACAATGAACGTAGAATGGAAAACATAATATACCTGAACACCGGAAGCACCATCTGGCGGATTCAAGGGAGTTAACTTCAGGAAAATGACCCATTCAATGAGATTTACAAGACCTCTGCAGCACAGCTTCAGCTGAACTGTGACACATTTCTACAAGATTCTGTAAAACTTCCAATATCGCAGCCAAGATGAGAAAAAAAAATATTTCATGTCACCATGTAGTGTGAAAAATGCAGTCTACATACCGTAATTTGTACCATTTCGTCACATCGTGTGGCTATTTCTGATTTTGTATAAAAGGCTTGAAAGGGATGGGGTTGGATTTAAGAAAGAATGAAGTTCATCATGGAAAGTTAAGTACACACTATCACCATCGCCAGTGGAATAAACAACTTATTCAGGGACCTTGAAAGTCCGACCTTCAAGCCCTTAAAGTAGTGACCAAATAAACCACCTGCTTAAAATTCAGTCTCTAGATGAAATTTCAGACAGACGTCAGTGTTGAAGTGTTTTACGTAAGAGAGAATTTGGCTAAGGGGCGCAACCTGGCGCAAATTGTTTTGTTATGCAAATCTGATGGCGAGCCATTCGTTCAGATTAAACGTACAGACAAACTTGTTTCTAGTGATTTTACAAGGTCAGCTTTTCTGGAATGTAAAGGTTAGCTCAGCGTAGCCACTAACAAGTATAATAATGAACTTCCTTGGTAAGGAGAGGATAGTTTTATTTAGCTTACTAAGTGTTGAGTAAATTTGACTTCTCTCATATTTTGGCCAAAATTCTTTTTGGGGAACAATGAACTTTTCTACAACAACATTCTTATCAGGTTCTATTTTCAAGTATTTTGTAATTTATTTCAAATTATTTTGATAGGAGATTTGCATTTTGCATTCGCATTTGTTCCAAATTATTTTGGCAAGAGATTTGTTATAGCACACTGATCACGAAGCTACCCAAAAAAAAAATGATGGGAAGGGAGGATAAGGGCGTTGAATTTTGCCACATGAAATGCTGGGACGGATTTACTGTTAATATATAAAGTTGCAGTGGGGATCGTGATTGAAAAATGTATTGTTTCTGAACATCTGAAACGCCATCTAGCAGATTTAAGGGAGTTAATTTCAGGAAACTGACCCATTCAGAAGAAAAAAATCAGTGTGGAGAGAGAAGAATAATGATGAGTAGCAAAAGGAAGCGATACAGACAGAGAAAGAAGGAAAGAAAGAAGGTAAATGTGGTCGCACATTTCGCAATACATCTCCTGTTATGTGTTAGACGAAACGTATTTGTTACATAACGAGCAGTGGCGGCGGCTCACGGGGGCTTGTCAGCTTAATCAGAACATAAAATGAGGGAGGAAGAGAGAGAGAGAGAGAGAGAGAGAGAGAGAGAGAGAGAGACAGACAGACAGACAGACAGAGACAGAGAGAGAGAGAGGAGGGGAGAGAGAGGAAGAGAGAAGAGAGAGAGAGAGAGAGGAGGGATGGCGGGAAAGCAGGAGGAAGGGTCATGTAGTCTACATTTACTGTACGATGGCCTTCTTCTGTATTATGCCCAATATGTTTTGTTTCATAACGTATGTTTGCGGAGACTCAAAAGAGCTTGTGAGCTACTCGGCTTAATCGAACCAGGGCACAAGGAAAGGAAGAAGAGAGAGAGAGAGAGAGGAAGAGAGAGAGAGAGAGAGAGAGAGAGAGAGAGAGAGGGAGAGACAGAGAGAGAGAGAGAGAGAGGGAGAGACAGAGAGAGAGGAAGAGAAGAGAGAGAGAAAAAGCGTGCATATGTGATATCACAGCCAGATTGGATTTTTAAGAAAAATCTCGCACTGTCTTTTTTTTCTGGAGAGAGAGAGAGAGAAATAGAGAGAGAGAGAGAGAGAGAGAGAGAGAGAGAGAGAGAGAGNGGGGGGGGGGGGGGTGGAACAAGAAAGAAGAGGAAAGACGAAGACGTCATGTTTCACTAAATGTGTTAATGTAACAAGTCAGGTATGGAAGGTAAATGTCAGTACAGGTCACTTTACTTACTCTTTAACACGAGTATTATCATAATACATATAATAATAATGTTGTTGTAGCAGCCTTTCACAAGCGCAAGGGAAGGAACAGTGATGAGTGGGCGTGTGTCATCAGGTTCCATTTTACTTACTTTGCTCAGCGCATTGATCCAGCAGATAGACAGACACACAGAAAGTCGGTAGGGCGAACAAACAGACTGGTCGACAGACAGACAGACAGACAGACAGACAGACAGACAGACAGACAGACAGACAGACAGACAGACAGGCAGGCAGGCAGGCAGGCAGGCAGACAGACAGACAGACCAGCTAGCCGACTGAGAGACAGACAGACAGACAGACAAACAGATAGACAGACAGACAGACAGACAGACAGACAGTCATGCAAGCAAACAGACTGACAGACAAACCGACTAGCCAGCCGACAGACAGACAGACAGGTAGACAGACAGACAATGACAATCAGAGGATGAATGTATGAATTTTAATAAGAAACATGAATGCATGCGTGGCGTATGGGCGAGATTGAGTAAATAATTTATATCTCCTTGCATGCCATATGGAAATTGCATTGCACAACAAATTATACATGAGAAGAAATATATGCATAATAATATATAAAAAAACATACGCTTGTATAAATGAGAATATTTTGTCTGCGAAGAATCAGAAACGTCTAAGAGGGCGTGTGGATGCCGAAGCTGATTGCGAAATTTGCATGTGTGTATGTGTGAGTTCCCGCATGCGTGCGTGCGTGCGTGCTTGCGTGTGTGCGTGCGTGCTTGCGTGTGTGCGTGCATACATTCGTTTGTGTGCAAATGTGTGTGTCCGAGTAATTGCAACTTCTCGAGATTAATTGGAAAAGTTGAGATAATAAGATAACTTGTATATCGTATTTCTGTTAATTCAAAAGTGTTGTGATTAAACGGAAATTGCTATCATTTCAAGCGACTGGACTCGACCGTATGAGAATGACCGTACACAGACCAACTTTAGTTGGCGAACTACATAGATTTTGATTACTGACTCACTTAAGAAAGGATAAGCAGGATCCTGCACATATACCAACTTGATTAGTTGGCCAACTCTGTCCACGGGATCCCGTTTATGATTTAAACATAAAGACTTAACATTTGTCGTCTAATCTCACCCTCCTCTCCCTTCCCCCACTCCCATCCAATACGTCTCTCTCCCTCCCTCCGTCGATATTACAGTTAGAGCCGCCATTTTCATTTTTTTATCTTCGCAGAATTTGCCCTGGATTCCTGTACATGTTGTCTAACGCCTCGTTAATGTCCCCCGAACCCCATTTAGGCATCTCTTGATATTGTTGCCATTAAAAAGGAAACAGACCAAAAAAAAAACAACAAACCAATCAAACTTCACCATCTGTCGTCTGACTCTCATTCCCCATCGTCCACCTTTTCCCCTTTCGGTATATGAAGATTATTGTGAAGATTCCAGCTGGAACCGCTTTGGTCAGAGTTTATAATCACCGAATTTCCCGTGGATTCCTGTCGTGAAAACATTGTTTAACATCTTCTTGATGTCTTCTCAAGCTTCATGCAAAGTCCTTCAGGTTTCAGTCATGCGTCAGAAAACGCAAAAAAAATTTGCATCTGTCCCTAACCTTATTTCCCCCGGTTCTTACCCGCCTCTGTTTGATAAAGATTATGAAGAAACTAGCTGGAACTGGCTGTGTCAGTTTTTATCTTAAGAGTATTTACCCTTGAGTCGTATGGTAAGGAGGTTGTGTAACACCTTGTTGATCTTCCTTTGTCTGATATCTGTACGGGTGTCATTACCTCATTCAACTTCAAGCCTTGAAATAACAATTTGACAGTGTCAGATCTACGACCTTGACATGTCTACTTGGCCGAATATCGCTGGAGTGAAAATCTGAAATACCGTATATCCACCTATCGAAATGTTTCAAGAATGTGAAACTCAGTGCTTCATGCACTGATCAGCTCTATTGGGGCATAGAGCTTGGGTGTTAACAAGCGTGAATATTTTTTTTTTGTTTACTAAGATATCAACACGAGATCTAGATCACCTAAGCATACCATGAGTCAAATTGTAAGTTCTTATTAATAAATCTATTTTGATGGGGATATACGATCCTTTAATAAAAAACAAAAAACAAAACTCCACAGCAGGGTCGTCACCAGGGCCCGAGTTTGACCATTGTAAAAAGCCCAAGACATTGGGAATTTCTAACAGTCATTTTTTTGGTTTAATTTTCTGAGCTTAGCCATTAACCATCAGGATGGCGCGGCTTGGCAAAACAACTGTGCAATTAAATGTATGTAATTTCAGCGCCAAAAATTGCATTATATAAGCTTACATTACATAATAAAAAGATTATAGTGAAATTAATTCAGAATATCAGACTGAAATTTTCACGAAATAAGCAGTATAGTTTTAAAAATATGAAATTCTTATTTTAAAAAAAACAACAAATGCAACGCTTTTTTAAACGCTCAAAATTCATAAGCACCCTTTTAAACTCTGAATTCCTAAGTTACAGCTTGCTTAAATCGAATCCTTGTGCAGATTATCATTATCTCTGTACCAGCGCAATACCTCCAGTGTTTTGAGGTGGGTTTGGGGAGAGGGGAGGACCATAAACGCAAAAGGCCAAACAAGGCCAAAGATCTAAGACAAAATAATGAACTCCTGATCTGTCCTTTAGCATTCCTACCATTCCATTGGAAGCATTGGACCTGGACCCCTTTGTATAATATTGAATTTCAACCACCTGGGTCTTGGACGACTAAATATTATCGATTCAATATTTGCGATACCAGAGGAGAGGATGAGCATTATCCTGCTCACATACCAACTTGTTTAAGGATTGACATGAGTATTGTGATCGTGATTTTTTAAAAAAAATTGATATTTTATAAACAATTTGTAAGCGAGGCATTGATTTCCCCGGTCTCTGAACTTAATGCCTGTTATTCTCACCACGTTCTGAGAATTTCTGACAAGAAATCTGATGAGAATCCCTGACAAGGAAACAGGTCAAGTACTGTATATCTATGTAGGGCAACATGTACGTGGAGAACTTTATAGGTCCCAGAGGGCATACGCTTCTTCCTCCCCTATCCCTAAGCCCCAACCTCTTCCCCGACCCAATAGTTTAAGAATTCTTTCCGTACAAAAAATGGGGGTGGGGATAATTACTTTATGTTGATCGATGTGTCCTTGGAAAACTTTTTGACAGTTCCCATAGGTTACCCGCTTTAAAAGGCTGAGAATCCCTAACTTAACGAAAACAAGGTTAAGTACTACAATATGTAGAGCGATAGCTTATCTACCGGTTCGAATAAGTCCCTGGCTTTCATAAAGATGACGCAATCTGTCACCTTAAGTGCACAAAACTAGATCAAGCTTTGTGATTTTTTTTTTTCGATTGGTCTCACATTGAATTTCCTCGCCCCCTCTTCAGTTGCTTTTGTTTTTGCCTATGGAGAAGGTGGGAGATAAATTTGTGGCAAAAAACGCTGTCTCACCCCGCCCATAGCTTCCATCGGTCCTCCCCTATTCTGTATCGAGGATCAGATTGAATGTTGCGATGTGAGGCTTCGTTTTCATTGGCTGACATGTGCCTGTCTCTCACTTCTGGGTTTATTTATGAATGGATAAAACGAAATCAAGAAGAAGAAGTACTGTGCTAGTACTAATATTACTACTACAACTACTACTACTACTACTACCACCACCACCACCACCTCTATTGCTACTGTTTTGATTGCTTCTTACTTCTTACAGCCTTCCCGTGCACACTAGGCCCGCTCTTAGCCACGCCAGCTATCTCTGACCTATGCAATTCTTTGGATTTCCCTGAAGCTGTCCAGTCTCCTCTGTCTCTCTCTGTAGTGTTAGTGCTTTTTGTGGGCAGCCTGTTTTCCTTTTTCTCAACATTTCCCACGTTAGATAGTGATGGACAGTATCTTTTTTTGAATATCGATACATTCGATACTTATGTTTTTTTAAATTTGGTATCGAAGCACAAGCTCTTGAATTCCGATATATGTTCGATATTTTCGATATACTAGTATGCGATGACATGCGCTTTGTCCAATTTGTTTGAAATGATTCTGTTTCACCACTGCATAACACAACCCAACATGACCTAATATCAAAAATGGTATCGAAAAGAATCCAGCTTTTCAAAAATATGTAAACCATTGGAAATATCGAAAGCATTGATAGTATCGAAAAGGTATTGAAGGTATCAAAATGTCTACAAGGTACTAAGTATCAAAATAAAAATACAATAGATATTTCCGATACTTACAGCTTAAAGGCTGAGTATCGCAATACTTAGAAATTGAGGGATCGGTTCACCACTAACTTTACGATACTTACTACAGTATTAATGCTTTGCGTATGTCATCTGATCTTGGGATACCGACGCGGCAAGAACAATAACAAAAACAACAACAACACTAACAACAACAACTACAACAACAGCAGCAGAAGAAGAAGAACAACAACAACAATAACAATAACAAGCACAACAACAACAACAACGGAAAGTTGAGAAAGTTATCTTTTACTTTTTGCTGTATGTATAATGTTTGGATGTATGCAAGGTGTGTTACAGAGATTAGCGCTGTTGTTTTATTTTGTGGATGACACTTGTCAGAAATCATTCCGTCTCTTGTGTATATTTCTATCAAGCCATGTTCTTATCATGGAAAATAAATTTGGGCTTATTCTATTTATTTGTATATATCATCAATGCGAGCAGCGTGGCTATGCGCTTGTTGGTCGTTCTCACAATCTGAGGACTGTCAGGTCTGAGGTTTGTTGATTTGGCTGCTATGTCAGGCGGTCTACGTTGTAGACACTTAACTGCCAGACCCTCATTTTAGTAAGATAAAATGATACCTGCCTTTGGAGCTTTGGTAGATGGGGGTAGGGAGGGGGAAGAAAGGGGCAGGGCGCTGCATAACCAGTAATAACCTTGTTAAGTGCATGTACAGTGCATGTCTATCTTAATAATGTGTCTTTATATAGAAGGTGTGTTGTTCTTTATGCATTATAAATGAATTACAAAAGTGTATGCCAATTGTGAAGCAATTTTTCAACTGGCTAAATTAAAGTCCTGTGCATTTAATTTCATTTTATTTTCCTAATTTATCCAGGACGTAGCGAAGAGATGGAAGCAGTATGGAGTGGACTCGCCTCGATTCCGCAAGAGACTGCATTCAAAATGGGAGGTGAGCAACAAGTTGCTGTCATGTCAGTCAATGCTAGAACAATCGTTGAGCATTGCCCGATTTCCAGTTGGTTGGTTGTCTTTATCGTCTGTACGTGTGTTCGTTGATCAATCTGCTTGTCCCTTCCCCTGCCCACATTATCTTTGTATACTTATGAGTCGCTTGCTTGCATGTCAGTCTATCTACCCTGTCAAGCTGTTTATTTGTCCGCTTGCTACCTCCCTGTCATCCTATCTGCCTGCTCACTACCTTCTGTTCAACCTGCCTGTGCCTGCTACATCCCCGTCAGTCTGCCTGCTACAACTCTGTCTGTCCGCTATCTCCTAAAAATTTTGCCTGGCTGCCTACACTTTCCTGTCAGTCTGTCTGCCACCCCCTGTCAGTCTGCCTGCCATCTCCCTGTCAGTCTGCCTGTGTGCCTGCTACTTTCCTGTCAGTCTCCATGCCACTTCCCTGTCATTTTCTCGCTATTTTCCTATTAATCTGCCTGCTGCTTCCCTATCAATCTGCCTGTCTGCTTCCACATGGTATGCATTTCTGTCTCATGTCTCTTTGACTTTCATAATTTTCATGTCCGGGAATTCGTTGTTTTATTAATATGTATCCTATGTTCCTTTGATTTTCCTACCTTAACATTTCTGCCTTTGTTTCTTGTCTACTTGTCCTGCCTGCAAGTGGGAAAATAGTTGCTTTTAATTACTGTAAATGTTTTGAGCAGTAGCAACTTAAATTATGAACTGTTTTGTCCTTTTATGAAGCTCAGCGAGGTACACCAACTTGCTGCGGGCCATCGTGAGGCTTCAATACTCGATACTCGATAACCATGTTGCCCTCGTTTTCTCGAACGCGACCATCTTTTTTTCTTCTTCCTCTAGAGCATGAACTATGAAGAGATAGACAGTCAGTTACAACGGGTCGAAAATGAACAGAAGAAATCGAAGGTATGTCACTATGTGTATATATGTGAGTGAATGAGAAAGAGAGAGAGAGAGAGAGAGAGAGAGAGAGAGAGAGAGAGAGAGAGAGAGAGAGAGAGAGAGAGAGAGAGAGAGAGAGAGAGAGAAGGAGCGGTCGCGGATATAGGATTTTTTTCTTGGCAAGGGAGAGGTCACTATCTATGCTTTCCCTCCTTATCGTGTTGCTTGATACTTCGTTCCAGCTAGATTATAGAGAGCAAGATAACAGAGAAGTAGGGAAGAGAGAGGAGAGAGAAGAAAGAGTAGAGAGAGAGAAAGAGAGAGAGAACAGAAAGAGAATGAGAGCATAAGTTTTAGAGTGCTCACTTCGTGGGGATGGANGGGGGCTACCCCATCTTCCTCTGATCGGCAGATAAAGACGTTTAGAAGTTTCATCTAGTATATCCCGAAATCCTGAGCAGACCTTGGCGCATGCTTGACTGCTCGTCTCGCCATTCATCAAACAAAACCTAAATAAAACACGGACGATGATAGTATGTATTCAAGCTTCGAAGCAGAGATTTTGGTCAGGTAGAACTATGTTCCCTGATTATAATGGGCCTTCGCATACGAATTTTGCATTAAAAAAACCCACATTATTTTCTCTCGGTACAATGAAAACACATGCGCGTATACATTGTTGTTTTGAGCAATGGTGGAAAGACGTCCCAGCATGGCTGACTCGGCCAGTTTTATCGGGGGGAACTTACTCTTGCAAAGCCTTAGGGAATAAGCTCAGAGTAAACCATAGTGTGACTAAAAGCAACAGTTCCTTAGCCACTTAACGGAACAATACCAAATTGTCACTGTCTAGGCTTACATTACCCAGCAGTGCACTTAAAAAGCAGGGACCACTGCACTAATGACACCCACATAGAGGTCATTGCCCTCACCGGTGGGTTTCTGTTGACTTAAGTTTCAAAGTGTGTCAGTCGTGACTCTTTTAATCAACGGTAAACAAACTGGTAAAAGAGTGAGGGAAAAATACCGGTCCGCCTCACAGTTCATTAATCCAGGAGATTTGTAGGTGAAAAATAAGGTGTGGTAGTAGAGGATGAGAAAATGAAAGAATGAAAGAAGGCAAGACAGAAAAGAGATTGAGGAGGGTGGGTGAGATGGGGGAAGACTGGCCCCAGTTATCTTGGAGCGAGTAAGGAAAACTCAAAATAGTAAAAAGTCCCGAGATGAATGAAGGAGGGCAGAACAGAAAGTGGAGGGAGGAGAAAGGACAAAAGGGATGGGAGGCGAAGCGAGGTGAGGCAAATATGTGTAAGCATAGGGAAATAGATTGGTTGATAAGTGAGTTGATGAATGAGTGAACTGTGGTTTGGGTGATCAGTGGAACAATGGGCTGAATTCCCCAGAATAAGTGGTTGGTTAATTGTTAGTAATTTGTGACATTCTATCGATCTTGGTGCCCACAACCATCTTTTTACATCCTACCATTTCTCTGTATATATTGACCATAGTCAACACTATAAGTGAATGGGTTTGATAACAATGTCACTACAGCTGAATTCCCCAAAATAAGTGGTTGGTTAACTACAGTATTAGCAATCTGTGACATTCTATTGATCATACCCATCCTTTTGCATCCTTGTCATTTCTTGGTTTACTGAGCATTAACCCACCCTTCCTTTCTTTTATCTTCCTTGCAGAAAAAGCTTGCCTTGCAGATGCTGGGCTCATGGGTCATTTTCTTCCTTATCGGCATTGGCACAGCGCTCTTGGCTGCAGGGGTTCAGATCTCTGTGGAGCTCATTGCTCATCAGAAGTTTGGTCTTATCAGAGATTGTATCCTTCACTGAGTAGATTGTTTGCTAAACAGTAAATACCCTATGCAGTACTCACTACTAACTCGAGATAAATTGTTTAAGTGAAAGGATGGCAACAGATAATGGCAAAACTTTGGCCACCAAGATCAATGCAATGGAACTTTGTTCAATATGGAAGATATTTTGTCAGCTCTTTGTTGTCTAAGCACTGCTATGATGATGATACAAGTCACAATCTACTCATCGAATCGATGCTGTCATGAGAGACAACCATCTTGTCATTATTTCTGCTCTGGAGTTACATGACAAAATGGTTGCAGTTTTTGATTCAGGATTTGAAGGTCTTGGGTTTGATTCCCTCCATGATATGTTACAGTAGCCTTGGTAAAGCATTTCCTCCATCCACCATTTTGTGTACCTGGCAATAGACACTGAAAGATATTGTCAGAATGACATTGATCAGTGCCTGTAAATGAAAACAGCACTGTATGTTTCCCAGGGAGTTGAGCACCTCCTTGCATGATCTGACCTGCATGCCTTGGTGTGGATATGTGGCTTATAAATCTCATTATTACTGTTATATCCGATACTTGTGTGCTTTTTAAAATGTGCGTTTTTATCAGATTTGTTGTTCGTTTTTTTACCATCCCTGTAAATGAAATAAAAAGAGGACCTCGCAAGCTTTAATTGATGAGAATCAGTCCATACTTTTGAGCTGGTGATGCATTCTGTCAAGTCCATAAGTTACTTATATGGATGGGTGGAGTATGAAGCATATGGAACCAGAGCATAACAAGTATTTGGGTGGTTCAGATAGCTTACATAAACTGTAAGATCGTATCTTCATACTGTATAAATAAACTTTCATATGAATTGCAAGCTGTAAAACATTTTCAGCCGTAGTAGCCTTCCTCCATTAGAACCCAAAAAGTGTAGGGTAAAAGCAAACTATATAAAAAGAAAATAAGAGAAACAGTGAGAACAGTTTTAGTGCATGATGAGCTGGAAGTGATTTTAGGCAATAAAATTAATGGAAATTCAAACTGATAGAGATACAGCACTGGGATCCAGCCATGGGATGGTAAGAGGTACGACAATTCATGTATTAAAAACTACATCACATTGTCACACAACCACAACAGTAGCAGCAATGGCAGCAGCACTCCACAGGGTCAAAACAGCCAACACAACTACCTTGGCTACCATCATTAGTATCAATAACCTTAACCAAGATGTCCAGACCTAGACAAATGTAGCAAGGATGACTGTCTCATCCAGCCTGTGATGATCTGGGCAGGCATTAATGCAGGCATCACTCTTCTAGGGGCAGCACTTGTTACTTATGTACAGGTAGGTAGGAGGTTTATGTAAGATGATGTTCAGTAAGATAAAAAAAGAAGGTAACAATAAACTTATTATCAATATATGGAAGCCAATTTGGAAGGCCGGCTGGGTTGCAGTAATGAAGAATGAAACAAAATGAGAATGATAAACCACAGGATAAATGCAAAGAACAATGTTAGCGAGAGGTAGTAAGACAGCAAGTGTGGTATATAAGAGGAACTCCTATATTGAAACCTCAGGCCTAGTCAAGAATTGGAATTCCGCTTGCGAGCAGTTGAGAAGTGTGTTGAGATCACGGGTGAACAACAGGCTAGCATGAGGAAGTTAAGAAACTATACTCAGATAATATGTATTTTAGGTTTAAATTGATGTGAAGTTAGTAAACCTGTGGTGTAGTGGTAACACACTCCTTTTGCAAGCTGAGAAGGCTAGGTTCAATTCTTAGCAAAGACAGGAATGTTCTTAGTGTTAGGTTTTTCAGCCATTCTTCTCAAAAGTAATCATCCACAGTAATTGGGTAAAATCTCTGACGGCACACTTTCCAGATAAAATCAGATATGGTTCACATTCCTCTCCCTTAATGATAATGAATAGAACATCTTATATCTGGTGAGATAATAACAAAATATCATATCTGCATTGTTATGAACATGTTTGGCATTAACAGAACATACCATGAAGATGGTTTTCCATGTTCAGTAATATGCGGCCAGGGTCAGATACAGTACCGTATCTGGTACTCTTCAAACATTTTAAGTAAGAGGTGCCCAGCCATTTCAGAAAGGGAGTGGAGGAGTAGTTTCATATAAATTCTATTACCAAAGTGCATGTTTCATCATCATGCATGACATTGAATAAAGTATAAAGCATCCTATTGTTTGATGGAACTTCTGCAGGCCATATTGTTTACCCTTGGCAGGCCTTATTTTGAGCCATTGGCCAGCAGGGCACTCCTATTTTACATGATAAATTGTTCATCAATCTTCTTGATTGTCACATTCTCATACATGTCTGTCAGACTTTCCCTTGAGTCATGAATAATACACTCAATTGTACAATTGCTTTTATGGTTTTCTTTTTTTTTTTCAGCCAATGGCAGCTGGCAGTGGCATTCCACTCATCAAATCTTATCTGAATGGTGTTCGTGTGCCTGGACTTTTGTCTCTTCGTTGCTTTGTTTCCAAGTGTGTGGGTGTTGTCTTGTCTATCTTGGGAGGTCTTGCCTGTGGAAAGGTAAAAATATTTCTGAGGCTTAATTCTGTTACATTTGGGTCCTGTGAACTGATCTTTGCCTTATACACTCATTGAAGAATTCATAATGCTATTGTAACAGCAAGCCCTTACATTTTTCAAAATGTTAGTCATGGTAAATATTGAAATAAAATAATAAAGATGAAGAATCAAATATTAAAGTTGAGATTAAGAGCCTATAATTATGGGGGCCCAGCAAGGGAAATTTACTCCAGGCCTGCAGTGCCATAAGGTGATCCTGTGCAGTGCTCCCATGAAGTATGAGGTTCTGGACTATGGCCCTCTGAGGCTTTCTTTAAATCCGTCATGGGCTGAGTTATAGATTCTGTTGTAAACTCTTTCTTTATACCATGTTCTTTCTCATACAGGAAGGACCTATGGCTCACTCTGGTGGTATTGTGGCAGCTGGCTTGGGCAAGGGGAGAATACCATGGTTCAAGAAAGACATCAGTGTATGTGCCTGAGTTAACTCCCTATAGACGTTTTGAATAATCTTTGCTGGATAAACAGTAAAAATCCTCCTGCTGATCTGTAGATATTCCTTATAGATACTTCAGAAAGCTATAGTGATATATTGGATTTATTTGTCTGTGAAAAGATGGAGGAAGAGCCTTCATATTACAGCAGGCATTTTACAAGGACAGGTCATATAAAGACTCTTTGCTGGGTTTGAGCAGGATGTTTTCATTTGGGTATAACTGGTGGAAAGGCATGTAGTACTCTCTACATTACTCACTACTATGGGTGAGGAATGTGATCTGATAATTTCTGGAAGTTGTCACAATTATCTAGAGAAATGTGTCACCAGCGATTTTACCAAATTACTGTGAAAGCTCAATTTTGAAAAGAGAGGCAGAAAAAAATCTACGCTAGAAAATGTTATGCCTCTACTGGGAATCAAACCCAGTGTCTCTCAGCAGCTTGCGAAAAAGAATATTCCTTTCCACCTGGTAACACAAGGCTATATGAAGTGACAGCTTTTATTGCATTATGACCTTTCTTTAATAGAATTGTAAAAGAGGATGTTTTATATGGGTTTTTTTGTGTGTTTGTATTTCAGCTGTATGGAACATTTAGAAATGATCACAACATCCGTGATTTGGTGGCCGCTGGGGCAGCATCTGGTGTGTCCGCAGCCTTTGGTGCCCCAGTTGGTGGAACTCTTTTCAGTGTGGAGGAGGCAGCAAGTTTTTGGAACACAGAGCTTGTCTGGAAAGTGGTACGATCATATCATCATGCTGTAACATAATGGAGTTTCATGGCAGGAGCAAGTATCTCTGCTTGAGCTGCTTTTATGAAACATGGGTTCTCTGCACAAGGCCATCTTGTCTTGAAGACATCAGATAGAGCCAAATCAGTCTGTCAGTCACTGAGACATAGGTGTGCTCCTGAGAATGAAGATGCCTGTTAGAAAACAAAAAGATGCAGTTCTGTAGCCAAAGTCTCTTCACCTAACAAAACACTGTAATCAACAATTTGCATGAATGTTCATGTTTTGTTTATCCATTGCCTGGTCCCATCCCTGATCTGATCATGGCTTATTCTCAGTAGCCTGTTTGCTCTGTTCTTAATGTCACCAAACAAGTCTGTTTGTTACATTGCAGTGGCTGAATTCATACAGCATTAGCATAATGTCATATTTTCCCAGTTTTGTATGTTCATCCAGAAGGCACTGTTACCAGATGAGCACTTTATAATGTCCAAGATACAAAATTAATAGCTTATTAAAGTACACTAAGTTATGCAGGCAGTACATAGGAAAAAAGAGAAAGTATCATGTATGTATGTACACTTAGTAATGTGGGTTCATTAGACTGCTTGCACTGTAACTATTCACTTCCCAGATGGATTCTTGTTTGAAATTTGATTTTTGATATCTCTATGTGAAATCATTATCTCAATGCAAAAACAAAAGAAGCATGTAGAAGCATGCACCTGCTTCTGTTTTTCTTGGTAAGTAACAAGGTTATAGTACAGTGGTGAGGAGATGATGTGACCAGCATTACAACACAGATTCGGAGGCAGAGAGATCATTTTATGTTTATTTAGGTAAGAATGTTGCATTTAACACCAGTTTTTGTCTGTTTTTGTTTTTATCTGGCAGTTTTTCTCAGCAATGATCGCCTGCTTTAGCACCAATGTGTTACTCAGTGCCTTTGAAGGACATCCTACGCAGCTCTCCAATCCTGGTCTGGTTCGCTTCAACACATTTCCAGTGAGTATGTGGTACATATTTTAGGAGCTTGAACTAGGCAAGTAGTGTTGGCAGGCTCACCTTTTGTGAACTTTAGTGAAATAGTCTAATTACAGCCAGCTGTTGATGGGGTGGGGTTAACTTCTCTATATCTCTGACACACTGTTGGTGATTCCACATGCTGAGCAAGAGTTTAGTTCTTGATTAGGTGATAGAACGAGCTGGCTTGCTTCAGTTTATTAATACTTCCACTGATACAACCACAAAAGGACATTATTCTGTCTGTGTCAAGAATTCCTTTATCTGTGACGTGTTCAGTGGGAGACAGTAGTCCAGAAATTTCCAGGTTGTGGCTCAGGGGAATTTTACAAATAGAAATTGAAAAGTCAGCTGCCTAGTGATTTCTCAAGTAGCATGACATTCAAGATGAGTGAAGACATTACAAATAAATACTTAACTCGCCTCAGGTCCAGCCTCCTGCTGGTTGTGTGACCATTGTTATGAAAAATGGCCATTGGATGTGTTTCTGCTGGCACTGGGCTGCAAAATTTGACAACGCCTCACATGGTGGGTTCTGGCATGATCACTTGCAAATTTCTGCCCGTCAGTTTTAACAAATAGAGTGGAGAGAAGTATCAAATAGATGTGAAATATTGTTGTCTTTCTATTCACAGAATCTTACTTTTGATCTGATAGAAGTTCCTGTGTTTATCATCATGGCTGCCATAGGTAAGTTATATATGAATGTAAAGTAATAATGTTTGACATCAACTTAAAACGAAGAGAAGGCAAACGACTAAAATTGATGGTGTCAGCAAATAAGGCACAATTTTTTACTAGGTCGTTACTCTTTTCAGTGTAATTTTCACTTGCATTCTTTCAATCAACGGATGACCACAAAGGACTTTCAAATTTTCGTGGAAACTGGGAAACAGAGTTCTCCACAAACAGGAAAATGTCAGGAAGTGTACAGAGAAATCAAAATACAATGGAGCACGGATAATGTGTACTCCTTAAGACCAACCAAAGTGGACTTATTAACAGAAATAAGTATTTACCATACATGTTCCCATGGAGAAGAAATAATGGGACCAAAAAAACTGTACTCAGTATCCGTGCTTATGCCTTGAGTGTGACATTATTATGCGTGCTCCACTGGATAACTCTGAATTTAAAACATTTTGGATGCCTCCACGATTCCTGAACAGATGTTACCACCATTCTGATTGCCTGAAGTTTTGTTTTGTATAAATAGGTCCTTATTTAAGTAAATGCTTTTGTTTAGCCAAAAAGAGATCTGCTATGATTTAAGCATTGGTTGACAGCATGTCAGTGTGCTCTTTCTAGCTTTCTGTAATCAGAATTGTGTCTTTGCATTTTGATGAAAATTTTTACTAGCTCATTAGAATCTTTTGTGAAAGAAGGTTTAAATACCTTATTAAAGAATGTGGCTTCAATATGACACATTTCTCTATTTTAGATTGTGTATATTAATTATTTGACATTCTTGACATCCACAAATAAATGATATAATGATATATATGTAAACAAATGATATAATTTTTCATCAAACAGTGCCCTGTCTGTAAGGAAATTATATTATTTTTCATCAACTGACCCCTTTCTGTAAACAGATGCTATCATTTTTCATTAACTGTGCCCCACCTGCATACAAATGATGTTTCTTTCTTTAGTAAACAACACCCAATATGTGAAAAAATGATGTTGTTTTCATATAACTGACACCCTATCTATAAACAAATAATGTTGTATTTTTCATTAAATGATGCCATTTGTGTGAACAAATGATGTTGTATTTCACTGACTGACTGCCAGATATGTTCACTGGTGTTGTTAATTTTTCTCATTCCAGGAGGTTTGTTAGGGTCGCTCTTTGTTGTCATGAACTACAAGCTGACAGTCTTTAGACAGAAGTAAGTATTTTGATTTCACTATAATAAGTTAGACTATGATTTTAACACTACTCAGTGAGACTTAAGTCAAAAGTACCAATCCTTCTTCAATCTTCCTTTCTGTCAGTGGACAGAGGTACACACTGAACAACATTAGAAAGCATCCGAACAGCCAGATAGGCCACACTGTAGTGATGATGGTGGTGGTGATGATAACGAAAATAATCATGATGATAATTTGATAGATGTGCAGAAATATTGGGATATTGATGGTTTGCCTTTTGTTTGTGAATGATAATCTCGAAATACTGGATACTTTCAAAAGGTGTTCCATGTATAGTAAGAGCGAACAGATAGGAGCCTACTATTATTGGCCTTAATAAATGCCAAAACCACTAGCCACAGAGATCTGGCCCACAGACAAATTTTGTGGGAGAAGACTTAGGATCAGTGTTTACTGCTGCAGATGCATGACTTGATTACCAAGTTTAAGAAATTAGTGCCACTGTTTCTTTTATGTTTTTAGTCTTTTTTTTCTTGGATTGTGAATGCTGAGAGTGCAGTGTTCAAAATTGTCAATGTAAAGGAAACAGAAATGAAGGCGTGATAAATAATATTTTCATCTAAAGGATACTGTAACAGTAACGAGTGTACTTGTTCAGATGTTCTCATAGCCAGTGGTTTTATGTGCTCTTGTTGGTCATGAAGAATAAGGTAACCCTCATCTTAAAATCACACACTCTGCAGATACCTTCATCGCAAGAAGTGGATAAAAGTGGTAGAGGCTGCCCTGGTGTCGGTGGTTAGTTGTGTTGCTGCCTTCATCCTGATGTATACTGTCAATGACTGCACCACAGCTGAGCCATCCAGTCATCACTCCATTACAACCAAGGTATATTACTAGAGTATTGTCAGCTCCACCTAATTGGTGTCTGCTGAGTCTTAACATTTGTCATAGGCAATGAAATATTAAGTACCTCAGTAATAAGAATACCTCATCATTGCAAATGAATTTCACATGCATTAATACCCTAGCAGACTAGATCATTCAATAATATTCTTAACTCCCTGGGGAGGGTACATTGTGAACCCTTGCCTGGAAATTTTTGGAACAACATACCCTGCAGAACAAAAGACGTAAATGATAGCTTCTATGACAGCTTAGTAATAGTATCATGAGAAGTATCGAGTGGAGCAGGCAAGCTCCATGCTTGGCACTGCTCAGTTGGCTTCATATCGTACATGTCACTAAAACCACAGTTGTATTCTCCTGGAGGAATAGCTCACTTTGCTTTCAGTGAGTTGCTTTTATGAATCACTATACTCACCTTGATTATCTGCCTCAAAAAAAGCATTATTCCCAATTTACATTTCCAGTCTTAAATGCAGTTCAGATAATCGCAACTTCCTCTTAATCCCAACAATTTTCGCATGACAAAATACAAAATTTCTCTTTATGTACAAATCACTGGATAATCACAACTCTTTTAAATAACAGATTTTTCTGTGCTTCCAAGAGTTGCAATTAGACAGAGTTGACCATATCTGGTTTTTGTGTAGAACTTTAGTAGAACTTTCAAGGTCAACCCAGTTCTTTATCATCATGAATATTGCTTTCCATACTGTCTATGTTTACAATGGTTATCCTCTCCACAGATGGGCTGCAGTGGGGATGCTCATAACGGCATGTCCACCCTCTTCCTTGCCACACCTGAAGGTTGTCTCAAGTCTTTACTGCATGATCCGCTTGGTAATTAGGACAGTGTTGTCTTAACCCTTGATGTTGTCATACTTTTGCATTTTTCATTCGATTCTTTCATTCTTGTGCCTCTGTTGAGAGTCGGCTAGGCTGCTGGGAGGTAGAGAGGCTGCTTGCTGGTACTGAAGATCTCAGCTTTAAGTCCTGATAGCAATAGGTTTTTTTTTTCTTGGCATGTTTGGGGATGTTTAATAGGTATCCTCTAGTTGGCAGCCTGACAGGGTTCAAGCCTCTTCTCTGATATAGCCAGAATTGTATCGATGAGAGACATTAAAGCCTGGCACAAAATAGTCTAGTTATTCTACCAACTCACACAGCCTATAATAAGATGTGAGTGTGCCTTGTGAAAGTGTAGGTTCTGTTTTGCAGAGAAAAATATACATGGTGGTATGATTCCCTCACATATGATGAATGCTCACTCTCTTTGAAAGTAAGTTACCATGACTTCTCTTTCATGACATTTCTGATGTCTTGTTCTGCTTTACAAAGAAGAGAAATCAGTATGTAGCAATGATATATCAGTTAGCCGCAAACAACTGCATGCAAGATATTGCCAAGTGCTTGTGTTTCTTTAGATATATGTTGGGGCCTTATGTGCGAGTACTAATTCATATGTAGCTGTCATTTAAGACCAGAAGCAGTCCTGACTTGAGGTAAAATTGAATCAAGATTGAACATTTACCGCTTTGTTTCCTTGTTTACAGACAGCATAAGTCTGTCTTTGATTGGTTTCCAGATTATAATAATTGGCTTTTATTAGCTTCCATGTGAGTACCAGTTTGTCATTGTGTGCATGAGTCAGCACAGGTGATGAGGACACTGTAAACTTGCTTATTTTTAGGTGTTTTGTATAGATGAAATAAATCTGTTGTCTCTTGATTGAAGCAGATTAGTAATTGCTTTATTCATGGTTATTTTGAGTTCAGTCTTGTAGATTTTGTTAAGTGGTATAGTTCTGAGTTTTATGTCAAGCAGCATTTAAGCATCTATAGCAGTGCATTGTGAAGGTGCATTTAGGCTCTAGTATTTACTAATTCGTGTTGTTCTTGCATCAGAAAGATAATAACAACATCTGGAAATCTAGGGTGTAATTAATTGTATGCACATATAGTGATTGCCTTGCTTGCAGAAGAGATTTATAGATTTTTGTTTTTGTAATGCAATGAGTGATTATATATGCCTCATGCACATAAATCATTTTCTATACAAGCATCTGATAATGTGTATGAACCATCATGAGGTAACATAACTATACAGGTTAAGAAAACATGTCGTAAAAAACAAATATGCGTAGGCCTATTTACCTCATATTGTGTAGTGACTCACACTTACTTGCAAGTTTAAAAGACAGAAAAAAAACCAACAAGTGCCACCCCCTTTGCAGTAGTAGCCAAAATGTACCAAAGATTTTGAGCTCTCTCAGCAAGAGTCAGTCTTCAAAAACAGTTTCATTTTCATCGTTACTTCAAAGAATCGGGACTGTTACATATGGAGTAGTTAACATGCAGTAAAGAACCACTTAATAGAGCCACACCTCTGCCAAGGGAAAACTAATTCTTGTTGACTTTTATAATGAAAATTTTAAGACACTTGTAAATTGATGTTAGCATCTTCCAAAGCTAAGCATATTTGTGCATGTTTCTAAAATTTTCAGATCAAGACATTTACAGTTATTATTTCCAGATATTGTTTTGTGTTCATTTCATGCATACATAGATGGTGTATAATTTGCATTTGAGCTGATAGTAACGTTGCAGACAGTGAGTTTGGGAAAGAATGAGACATGGGAAAAGTTTGAATGAAAATCCATTAAGTACTTAATATTTACTCAAAAAACCCTTTATAAACTTTAAAAAGCCCTGTAAAGCACTGGTTCCAAGTCCCTTATATTTTATAACAGAATTTACTCTCAAACTTGAATTTACCAATAGATTCCTAGAGCTTCGGGTACATGGGAACTTACTACAATTTCAAACCCAGCCATTGTTTTTCCTCCACAGAAACATTCAGTGTTTTGTCCCTGGTATTATTCATCATTGTATTTTTCCTGTTGGGTGTGTGGACGTACGGTCTTAGTGTGTCCAGTGGTGTTTTCATTCCCTCTTTGGCAATCGGAGCAGCCTGGGGCAGACTCATTGGCTTAGGAGTTGTGCAGTTGTTCCCTGACCAGGTAGGTTAAAAAGAAAAAAATGGAATAACATTCAGTTTCTGTGTCTTTTTTATGCAGTTTCAGAAATACACATAAGATAAAGATGGCTCCCAAAAAAGTTTACTTACTTGAAGTTCAGTAACTTCAACAGGTAAAAAGAAACTGGAGACAAAATTTCAGTCATGTTAATAGACAGATTGCAATCTTTTACTGTTATAAGTTTAATTGATTGAGATGCTCTACATTTGTCATGCAAAAGTATTGAAAACACATTTCAAAATGTGATGTACTGGGCCAGTGTAATGGAAGCATTCTGCGGTTGGACATTGGTTCTTAATTTTTTTAGTTGTGACATAGATATTTGAAAGTTACAGTATTAGCAGATAATATCCATCTGCAAGTGTGTGTCAAATTTAAAGTCTCCCTCCCTCCTCCCCCTAACAAAAAAAAAAAGTTTACTTAATTACTCATCAGGTCTTAAACAAAAAGATGACCATAACAACCCCTTTCATCTGCCTTTGAGGAGTGAGCCTTTAAAGCATGACTTGCTAATTTGTTGTTATGTTGATCCAAGTGCTAAATAATGTACACAAAAAAGGTTTCACAGCCACATCAACACTCAAAACTTAGATTTCAGGTGCATAGCAGCAGTAGTATAATTATTTAATCATCTGTATATTTGTCAGCTGAAGAAGTCCTGTTCATACTTTCATTCTGTCTTGTAAACAAAGTTACATAGCTATTGCCTTGCAAATAAAAGCTATAGTCAGGCTGGTTTGGTTAAGACACGGTACAGACTTTGTCATGTAAGGTTCATTTCTTGTGTAAGAACTTGAAAGACAACCAGAAGTAACATGTGAACAGTTGGAGGGAAGTTGGAGGGGTCATATGTCCACACTTAATTTACACCGGGAGGTTAGGAAAGAGTTCTGCACCTGAGCTATGATGGCCCAATTGCTTTGAAGTCAGGAACAACTTGACAGCACAGGGGGACAGATGTTAGTCCTGCCTGACAAGGATAAATCCAGATTTGTATAAATCTGGATAGCCACATGTGGCATAATGACTTTCAGTTAGAACTCTGCTTGCATTTTAATGTGATCAAAATATTACAGAGAGATCAGTTTTGTTCTTGCACTTTTTGTCTGTATCATTTTCAAATTATGTATGTCTTGTCTAATCATTTTCTTCACTGCTGTCTGTCACTGTCATCATTCTTAATTATTGTCTCTCTATGCATGATTTGTACCATTTCATACAGCCAACTCCACATAATCGCAACTCCACAGGAGAAATTGCAGATAAGCTGAGACTGTGATTATGTGATGTAATTTCTGCTTTGATCTTTAGGTGTTATTTTTTTTTAACCTTGTTGCAGTTAAATTACAAGGGAGATTAAGTGGAATTGGCTGTAGGATGGCATTGCAAGAATGCAAGAATGCACAAAAGCTGGCTTTAATGCTTTCCTATTTACATCATGCTATGTCCCCCGACCCTGTGCATTTCTGTCTCCCCAAATGTCATCCAGCTCTAAATGAGTGGCCCTTTTCTTCCTCTGTCACATCTGTTCCTAAACTTTCTGCCCATTTATAGACTAGTCCCAGGTCACTGAAGAAACAATTGTGATGCAATATCCCCATCTTTTCACCCCCAGAGCTAGTCATTTATCTCTTGTAGCCC
>JAWQUT010000551.1:282729-322102 GCA_033807755.1 Ellobium chinense | reverse complement strand
AAGTATAAAAGCATGTGAACTGTATATGACTCAATAACAGATCCATGTCTCTTAAATATAAATCCTTCATCTCTTGGAAATATTATTAATTTAATCACTACGTTGGCTCACCTTTCATACTAATTATGACGAACAATACCCATGGTGATACTTTATTTGAGTAATAATACGTTTAGATTACCCTTTTATGTTTGTTCGTTAGCCATGTGTAGGCCTTCAATGGCATAGATTTAGTTTTCAGTAGGACATTGTTTGTAGACGAAGTAGTGCTGTTATGATTGTCCTTAGTTGGTAGATGATTCCAGATATCTTGTGTTTGTAGTGGCATCCATTCAGTATATGACTAACTTGCTAGGTTAATTCCTGTCATGTGTAATATTCTTTGACATTAATTTAATTTTCCTGTGTTTCCCAATTAACCTTTCATATTTGCACAGAAAGGTTAATTTTAAGACCCAGTAAGCATAGACAGACAATGAAATAGATGAGCAAAGTCACACATTTCCTCTCTGGTTATAAATGCAAAGACACTGAGCATAGTGCAAGTTTTCAACCCCAGGTCCTAAGAAAAGTTGGAATGGAAACAGCTTGGGTTAAACTTTATTTCTGTATTTGCATGACCTTTAATAAAAACTCTATTTATTGAGAGCAGTCATTTCCAGAACCTCTAAGAGGGTTCAAGGTTTTATGTATGTGTATAAGGTTTTATGTATGTGTATAATCTTGGCTCTATACTGAAAAAAGCATCGCTATATATGGTTTGTGTTCTCTGAAAGGTTGTTCAGTCCTGAAAATTCAAAGTTGTTAAGTTTAGAGTATTTGTGAATAGATATTGTGGGAAATCTCTCTTGTTAATTACCTCAGAATTCCTGCCAGATTCTTTTCTCTTTGTAGCACACATACACTCAGACACCTCAGAGGATAAAATATTCTGATACAGTACCTTTACAAAGTTAAGTTTCAAGACTTCACAGTCAGGGTTACAGTGCCCATTCTGCTCACTCCCAGTACTTCCAGATACATGCAGTGTTCTCTTAATTTTTATGTTCCATTTTGTCATTCATCTTTGAAGACTAGTCTTGCACAATAAAGGAGAAATAGCAGCTACTGTAGTTATCATTAGATTTGCTGCTTGATAATCATGACATAATCATTAAATGTAGTTGTGTAATGCTTCAAACAGAAGTGTTACAATTCAGTAGAGAGTAACTTGATACTCCTCAAAACATTTAACAAAGCAGTAAATTGTAACACAGACAGTACAGAATAATGTTTCTGCATGCTTTTGAAATTTGGCAAATCGTGCATTACGAGTGATAGTGATTGCAAATAAAAGAAGATCTAAAGAACGTATCAGAAGACTTTAACTATAATGTAGTGGCTCTACAGAAATGTAAGATTTTGTTATGAAAGAGTTTTGTAAAGAGTTGACAACATTGCATTATGTAAATGTATACAGTAAAACATTTTGTATTTTGAATTTTGTTATTTGTAATCTTTTGCTATTTTAGCCTTAGCCCCAGAAGAGAGGAGATGACCAAGACAACCAAGAATGATTAGCTGTTGGCCAGTGATGTAGTTAGAGCAATATTTTGCTGTATTGTTTGTGAATTACAAAAACTTCTTGTAGCTTTCATCTGTACTTTCCCTTTCAGCTGAGATGAAACAAGGTATGGCTAAAAAGCAACATGGAAGTGAGTTAAGCTGAACTAAGATCTAGAAACAAGAGATGTGTTTGTGGAATTATTTGTTAACCTGTCTTTTGTTGTTTTTTTTTCCCCTTTATCCTAATTTCAACCAGGCAAAGGATGTGGGCAAATATGCCCTAATTGGTGCAGCCTCTCAGCTGGGTGGGATCTTGCGGACAACCATTTCCTTGACTGTCATCATTGTGGAGTGTACGGGTGATATCACATTTGGCCTCTGCATCATGATCTCTTTAATGATCTCGAAGTGGGTGGGAGACTTCTTCACAACAGTAAGTAGCATTGCATGCATTAAGGGGCAAATTCTGTGAGCCATTGCTCAAGAATGAAGTCTGTGCAGTATGCTTCAATAGTTACAATGACCAGGGTAATACATTACAATAGCAAATGTGTGATTTGCACTTTGGCATGCAATCTTCCATGTTAGATTCAAAGATAACTGCAGTGGAGTTGGACACTAAGGCATGTTCGACGTAAACTGTTTTTAAAAAAATGGAATTTCAGATCATTTTGACTTTATAATGCCGTAATGTGCAGCTCTGCTGCAACTCTTTTTGTCTGATTTGACATGTATGTTGGCATGCCAGGGAGCCAACTGATACATTAGTTATAATGATGTATGACCAAAGAGATCCACATCCAGAAGTGCTACATAAGCCTTATTTATAAAGTAGTGTCCTGTGATGGATAAGAGGAAACCAGACAAACATACTTCCAAACTGATAGCATCTGTGAGGGTTACATCCTTTTGGTGGTTGCTTCAATAGCCTTATAGCCTTTATACATCTACAACAGTTCCTTCTAAACACAGTAACCAGCCCTTTCCAAACACCTAAGTTCCATTTCATAAAGGAAATAACAGTGGCCATACATTTCCAAGGTTCAGATATGAAATTTTCAAAGAGATAATGGCTGACAATAGAAGTTATTGAATTGTGCAGATTTTCTCAACATTTTGTTTGTTTGTTTCTTTCTTTCTTTCTTTCTGCAGGGTTTATATGATATGAATGTTGAAGTCAGTGGTATACCTTTGTTGTCTTGGGAACCTCCACCATTGTGTGAACATATTCATGTCAGGTTAGTCTCTTCAAATTTTCAGACAGCTAGCACTAAGAGCACTGAGGCAAGGTGAGCTCAGAAGATTGCCATGATTGGCACATGATTAAAGAGAAATGATAACGAGATTATGATGAGGGGTGTGAAGCCTTTACAGATGATGAACCAGTTTTGCCTTTAGTTTATTTTGTGAAGACATACCTGAAACATTTCTCATGTTTCATCATAACTCATGTTAGAGAATTATATTAAAGTACTCTGTAGGCTGTGGTTACTCCATGGGGCATGTTTGACTCTCTCAGCCAACCATCAACATATATTTGATTTCTCTCTTTCAGTGACTTCATGAGCCAACCTGTGATGACTTTATTGCCTGTAGAGAAAGTAGGTCATGTTTATGACTGCCTCAGTGGAGAAACATTCCATGGATTTCCAGTTATAGATCAAGATCCAAATGTGAGTGCAGTTAAAAATGTGTTATTGCTGGGCATAGTTTGTGGAGGAGGGATGGAAGGAGGAGAAGGGAGACTAGAGGGATTCTGTCCTGGGATAAACAGAATATGTTCCTGACTGTTATATTTGCATCTATACTTGAATGCAAAACTTACCTCTCTTTAAGTCATTTTGGTTTGTGGCCTTTTGCAGAATAATTAACTCATAAAGAACACTCTTGAAATAAAATGATAGAAATAAAGAATACCTATTTGCCCTGGCTTTTTTCTGATATGATACCAAAGCTAACCTCAAATGGACACAAAATCAAAGATGCCTACGCAATTTAGTGCCCATCTTTGTATTCTAAACTGGAGTCAAACTTTCTCATTAGTGCACTCTGGAGAAACAGTGAGATAGATAGTGCACTCATAGAACAGGTTAACTCCTGTTGCTCCAACCCTTTGTCAGTATTTGTTTCAGTGTTCAGGTTTATGTGAACATAAACAATATCATCAGACATTCTTAAAGTCCTAGTGGAATAGAGACAGTTTGAAAGTGGACTTCTTTCATATTAGAGAACATTTACAGAATCCTTACAAAATGGTTGCTGAGTTGGATTGAGGATCAAAAGGTTTTAGGTCCTTTCCCTGTAATAGTCATTTTTGTGGATGTCTTGGGAAAGCATGTCATTCACATTTTTCTTATTCTGCCCAACTGTAAAGTTGTTACAGGATTATGGACAGGAAGAGATGTTGTGAAGATATCAATGTTCCGCTCTTGTACAAGGGCAGTGGCACTTCATACTTTTCAGGGAGTCAAAAAAGCTACAGACTGATCTGACTGGCAAGAGCAGTATTCATGCAAAGCCTAGTAAATGAGCATTTGCCTGGACACAAGACTTACATATCTCATTATTATTATTATTCCAATGTTTTTCAGTATGATATTATGTACAAGGGGAAGTTGAAAGGGATTATACTGAGGCATCAGATCCTGGTGCTGCTTCACAAAAGGGTAAGATTTTCTGTTTCACTGTCAGCCACATTTCAGCTCATTGTACTGGTCAGGGTTTGTACAGCTGATCTTTACAAATGCAGTCAGTAATGCATGTTATGAAAATAACTGTATAAACATGAAGTTATGGACTGGTCTGCTTGAATTTGAGTTTTGTGAGGTTGTATTAGATGTAGCCATCACAGCCCTCATCACCACCATCATCGTCATCATCATCATCATCATCATCATCATTTAAAACTGAGAAAAGTTAAAAGCTCAACCTTAATTCAGGGAATTTATTAAAAATCTAGTAAAGAATTAAGATCGAAAATGACATCTAAACGTTTCGGCTCTAAGGCCTTTATCAATAGAAAAGAAACAAGAGTTATAACTTTCACAATAAAAGCAACCACATTAAGAAGAAAAAGAAAAGACAAGCAGTGAGTTAAAAGTCAGTTATGATCGATTACATGAGACACTCTTAAAATAGCGGGTAAAGGCGATAAGAACTGAACCTGGATCACGGGATAAAACAGGTGGTAGAGGAGTGAATTAAGGTAAGAAGAAGAGAGTTGTGTGTCATCATCATCATCATCAGCTGCATGCATTTGTTCATGATACACAACTGATTGATAACAGTCGAGTAATAGAGATAGCCACATGCTGCATTCCCACTAACTTTTGTACCTTCTTTAATAATAATCCTTCCCCTGATTTCTTATATTATGTCTCTTTTTTAAAATTTTGCAAGGCAACAAAGCCCTAACATCTGGTTGTCAATATTTTATTTTTCACTTAGACACTTTTTTTTCTGGTTTCCTTTTTTTAACAAAATCTCTAATCATTACTTTTGGCTCCCCAAACTCTCCAGCTTCTTCTTATGTTTAAATTGTGCTGATTGATACTGTAATCATAGCTCCACTCCACTTCATTTAAAAAAAACACAAAAATTCCCCACTCCTTTTGAAGCACCATAGTGTTGATTAAGAGCGTGGTAGTTATTTTCTTTTAATAACCGGTTCTGTGCCTGATTGATGCTATATATTTGTCATTCCTTAAATAAATGGCCTTTAAGAATAATGATTTGTTAGATTAATTCACCTTCTCTCACAGTTTATGATGTTTATGATATTAGTTGTCTTTTCCATGCATTAGCTTTTAGGCCTGCTATTCCTTACATGTGACATTCATTCTGTTGAGGTTTGTTATGGACAGAAAGATAGTAGAAGAAAGATTAATGTTAGTTTCTTATTCTAGAGCCCCAACCTCAGTGGGTCATAGGGTGGAGTATACCCTTTGTTCCTGTCCTAGCGGCGCAACACTGTAGAGCATGTTTTCATCAACAGTCCTTTGAATGATAAAATTTGCCTAAATACTGCAAGGAAAACATAGAATTCAACTATATGTTGACAATGTTAGTTATTTGTGAATATGCCTGTTCTGGCAGGTTTTGCACCTCTAAATGAACTGCATCCCTCCAGAGTCCAGCTCCACCCCACTTCAGTTTTACACAGTGGGGATGCCAATCAGAGATGGTATAAGAGTTATGAAGAATTACACCATCGCATGAAATATAATGCTCACTTTTCTTTTCATCAGGTATTTTGTCCAGAGGGCCAGATGCCAGCCAACCGTGTGGAACTCAGGGATTTTGAGAACCCCTACCCTGTGAGCCAGAGCCTTAAGATTACAGTAAGTTGATTCAGGGATGGAAGTGCAAAATAAAAAGGGGTTTGGTGTGTCAGAAAGTGAGCTATGCAGTGGCCACCATTTTATTTGCTAATGCCATTTTGCTGTTTAATTTTTTAGTAGATCACTTTTTACTTTCAATCATAGTGCATATATATTCGTACCTTCCAATTCGGCAGTCATTGCCAAATTTATTCATTGCCCATGTCAGTGGTCAAGGGTGGTTTGAGTGTATCAGTTCAACTGCTGCACCACAAGGGTAAATAAAATTCACTGTGAATCAACAAAATTAAATAGTGGTGGGCATCCAGCTTTTGGCTAAATTTTTTTACAGTTTTAAATGACAAGCAAAACGCACATCATTGTTACAAAGATATATGAAAGTCATTGTGCAATTTTTCATTGAGCATTTTGGAGACTGGGACATTTTGTTTATCTCTCAAATGAAACTGGTTAATTCTATCTCTCTTGTGATAACAGATTGCAAATACTGTCAGGTTTTTTTTTATACTTGTTGTTGTTTGTACATGTAGATACCTGTCATGACTTATGCAGTTTGCCAGACTGAGATAAAAAGTCCAGGAATGTGCATGATAATCTTGCTAGATTAGTACATTGGATGGGGTAAAATCTTACCTTTCATAGAGATATGCCTCTACTTAGCTTCTTAATGGCCCTCTAGTTCAAAGATGATTTTTGTCATAATTAATACAGCTTGCCATTTCTGCAGCGTAATACAGATAAAATGTCTTTCCCAGATGGTGAGAATTTGATTGAATCTGTTTATGTTCATTACTTCTAGAGAGTGATTTCCAAGAACTTCCAGTAGTAGTGCATGCATTCCTTTTGTTTCATTGTCAGGATATTGAGCTCAGTGATGAGGACAAGAACTGTGTGATGGATCTCACCCCTTACATGAACCAGACTCCTTACACCGTGTCACTTGTAAGTGCAATTTAAGGGACTTTCTTGCCTTGTAACTGTATTTTTGTATCTACTGCAAGGCAAATCATATAGTTTCTTTTGTGGCACTTCGTCTAAAGGCAATATATCCAGACATCATCACTTGTGAGGCATAAATACTCTTGTACCATAATTATATCCTACTGATGTACTGTTTATACCTTTAAAAAAACCCCAAAACTTCATACTTTTTTGCAGTGCACACATCCAGCTCAAACATACAATATTGCACACCATAGTGTTGGATGCTGCATTAGCGCTGGTGCAGCCAACAGATAATAATAAGCAAGAAAGCACAGTTGCCTCCCCATTAATGGCAATGATAATTGAATACAGTGGATAGGCCTGTCTAGATGTCATCAGACAAATATGGTTCCTTCCAGTTGTCTCCTGTGAATTTTGTATCAGTGTCGACATTAAGTCATTTTGAGAATGGTATAATAATTGTGTTGACTTTCGTGGTGCTATGGGTCAACTCTTATTCTTTGATCAAAGTTTTGATAAAAGAATACTGACTGACTTATTATAGCACAGTATAAGTAATTAACTATATAAATTCAACTTTTTCTCATGAACTTAAGCATCTTCAGGTTATAAAATTTCATTGTATATAACACTGGATAAAGTGTGACTTTGAAGACCTCAGATCATGTGTCATTTAGTATTTTATAACTTTAGACAGAGTAAATCAAGCAGACAGTGCAGCTAAGGTTTATCTCTCAACCGTCTTATGACAAAAGGGCACATATGCAATACAATTTCTATTGCATTTGTGCCTTTTTGTCGTAAGATGGCAGATCTCTCTACAGGATTCCTGTATAAATGCCAAGACAGAATAAATCAAACAGACAATAAAACTATGGTTTATACCTCTCCCATTGATTCATTGTATAATTGCCAGAGTATGAGCATGTTTGAAGACAAAACCTGATTTCCCTTTCATCGGGTCCTTTATTCTTTCAGAACTTTTCGATGCCTCGAGTCTTCCGCCTGTTCAGAGGTTTGGGATTGAGACATCTGGTGGTTGTCAACGATAACTTTGAGGTAAGATATATGCAAAAGGCACTTGCAAATTCAATAAAACTTAAACAGATGTGTTTGCTTCAATGCTGTGAAACACCTCTGTGTTGAATCTGATTTTGATACGGCTTGAGGTGTATGAGACATTTCACAGCATTTTCAGTATTAGTTACAATTGCTGCAAATTGTGATGTTATTTTCTGCAGATATTTCCATCAATGCTAAAAAGTTTATTGTGTTCTTAAATGAATTCTGCCATCTTCTGATAACACACAGAAACTGCATAAAATCATGTAAGTATATATAAACTTTTGTCAGAAGCAGACAGGAGTGGTGTATGAGGATATATTGTTAAGGCATGCAGACAGTTATGGACTAAATCAGTCTTTTTTGTTTTAATTTGATTTCCTTTTTCCACAGCCAATTGGAATGGTTACCAGGAAAGACTTGGCCAAATACAGAGCAGAGATAAAGAAGGGAATGCTTCACATGGAACAGCTAACCGTAGAAAACAGATAGAATATTGTGCCCATCGCACAATAAAGAAATTCACACGGCATCTAACTGTGAGGAACTTTCTGAATTAAAACAAGGATAGAATAGTGTTTCTTGCTTTTCTCCCATTTTTTTAAAAACGTGTTAGGATATTGGCTTCTGATCATTTCATTACCAGGAATGTTTACACTTTCTGAAAGTTTTGCATGGTGCTTGTGCAAAGATTGTTTGATTCCAGGAATAGGATTTGAATGGCTGTAGAAAACTGGTGGCAGCATTTTTTCATGTCATGCATTATCTGTTAGTTTGAAATTATTGTTATCAGCCAAATTATTCTTCCACATCATGGAAAAACTTGGTTAAGGATGATTTTTGATAATGTAGGATCATTTTCATTCTGATCCATTGTGTCATGTATTTTCAAGACGGCATACATGAAAAGTTTAAGAGAATCCTGAATAATATTTCACCATGTTTATTTAAAGCCCATTTTCAAACCTCTTTGGAAAGTATCAATGATTCACCATCCAGCAAGTGGTTATAAAGACAGTTGCATGATAGTGGAAAAAGTGGAACAAAACAAACAAGTCACATTGTTCTGTACTCACATAGAATTCACTCCATTGATTTAGTTTTGTGTTGCCGTGATTAGTATATCATCAGATATATGAGCAGTATCAAGCTTTGATATTCCAGTCAATAATCAAATTTTATCACATCCACTTTGAGGAAACCATCATAGCAACAGTTGTGGGTATGAAATGATTATAACTTTGGAAGTTTTATTACATGATTTAAATACTTTGTTATATAGAATACTTCCTCAGTTGTAAATGCAGTCTAGGTCTTCTAAGTAAAATAATCTGTGGGATGCCAGACTTTATAGCTGGCACCAATACCACCATTTGTCATGTCACAGCTTTTTTCACCTTCCAGTTTTCCACTTTAAATTTCTGATATGACAAATGTCTTAATGTAGTAGGTCCTCATTTTTGGAGGGCAAAATTTCATATAATTTCAAGAAAGTAGTGTCAGCTGACATTGGTTGCTTGATATTTTTTTGTTTCAGTCTGAATCTTTATTTGTACATGTATTTATGCATTGATTTAGCACATTGTAGAAAGCAGTCAGAAAGGGTGAGAGTTAGTACATTCTGAGGCCTTCTTTTTTGAGGGGGCATTTCAGTACACTTCACCTGTTATTTGCATTTCCTTCAGTTTATCAGTCTTTAGCTTTATTCTTTCATGTACCTGTCAAATGTTTTGCACGAGACGAAGCTGCCCAACTCAGTCCTTGTCACTGGTCTAAAGCACTAGAAAATTGACAAATATTTCTAATTATTTTCTTCTGCATTGCTGAAGTACTGTAGCTGTGTGTTGATGTGACTACCTGTAATTTTCTAACTGGACTCCTATGGACTCTACACCGGTAAATTAATACTGTAACTGTATAATTTCCATTTAAAAGAAGGATGTTGTTGCCTCCAAATCATTCTGTAAGCTCGGGGCTAAAGCAGAGCTAACAAACTAAAACACAGCTGTTTCATGGTCAGTCTGTAAGTATATTTATGTGATGAATGGGTTAACAAATGCACAAGACAGACTTTGGGATAAGCATAAGTGCATAAGCGTACAGCAGTGTCAGCTGGCTTGACACCTTTTGACACTGATTGACCAACAATGAAATAGAATTTGTAGCTGCATCATATTTGTTCAAAACACCATGAAACCTCATCCCTAGAACATAATTTTTGAATTACGCACTGTGTATATCTGAAATTCATGTTGTTCTGTTCCAATCATTCCCATGAAAAATTCCGTTTGCTCCCATATTGTATGTGTTCTCATGAATTCCACCACCTTCCTTATGGTTTTGTTTGGTGCCTTGGTTTCTGATTTCTCCCAGGTCTCTTAATTCCAGAATTTCTGATCCATATGGCGACATGTCCTGTTGACAATTACATCATATTGTCAGCATTATGTTTTCTCATATGGTATCTTTGTTGATTTATATTGTCCCGTGAATTTACGTAAAACTAAAAGCCATATGGTTTACGCCTTTCTCTAGTGGAACCCTGAAAACACATCCACCCCTTTAAACAGACTCTTGAGCAACATGTCCATAGAAGGATGTGTTCTTATATAAGGGATAAATCAGTAAGGGTTTTTGACAAGAGGTGAGCTAAGGAACATTGCATTTAGCCAAGGCTGTGTTAAAGGGTTCCATGTTATGTAAGTGTAGAAAGTGTTATGCATGACTGAGTTAAAAGGTTTTACAGGCTTCTTTGTAACCCAAAGCCAAGAACATGCAGACAAAGCAAGTGACATGTCTTTGTTTATGTGACATATCTGTATTCTAGAGATAGCCATCCATTTCCTATATTTACAATTATACAACATATTTTACATCACTTCAATCTTGTGATCTCCTGAAATCCCATTTGTGCACTCTGACCGTGATTTATGCCTTCTTTGACAGCTATATTTGTGTAGGGAACTGCTAAGCAGGGACCTTCTGTTCATTGATTTTTTTTTGATAATTAAATTCCTCAGTTAAACTAATGACACAGTGTCCTGTTTCTTTTACTGCTGTACATGAAGCAGGTTTTAAGTAGAAGTCCCCTTATAGCATACTACATTACATATCTTCCATTGTTTCTCTCTTACCAGATGGTAGGAATCACTTTACCTAGCATGCATAAAGTACTTGTCATACACAGTCTCATGACTGGTGGTTTTAAAAACAATTCATCACCCCTTTGGAAGATTGTTGTAACTAAGATTTGGGCCAAATTTAATATCTTTTGATGCCTCAAAAGAGGAGTGGCGAAGGCACACATCAAGGAGAAAAAGATGGGTGGTCTACTTCACATTGAAAATGAGATAATGCATTTTCAAATTTGGTTATATGTCTATAATTGATAAAACTGTACTCTTATAGTGATGTATGGTGTCATACTTAAGAACTTGGTTGGTATTTTTGAGTTACAACAGTTTTCCATCCGGGCGACAAATTCATATTTTGTCCCTTGTACCACACTCAAACAGAGAGCCCTTAGTTGATTTTCCCCCTCGGTGACAAAACCTATATTCATAATGTGGCAGTTTAAGCCAGTTTCTTGTAGTCATTGCTTTCACATTTGGACATTCTACATGTTTTGTCACATAAGTATTCTTTTGAAAGTGGTGCCTTTCATTTGAATTTTGTATGCTTGTGCAAAGTTTGAACCGATTCCAATCAGTACTGACATTCCTGTTTGTAATGACTGTATGATAATCTGCATTGCACATAAATACATGCACTTTTTTAGTTTGCAGAATTGTTGAAAGTGACTGGTGGCTTTGGTAAAAGGTTGGGCTGTTTAGTAATTTTTAAAAAGTATTTAACCTTACGGGCGACATGTGCTGATATAAGCTAATATAAAAGGCTAAGAAAATCACTGCAGTAAGCCACGGTTGTCTGTTACTATATAGTATCAAGCGATAAATATTGTCATATTCATTCTGCATTCACAGTTTCACAGTTATAATAAAGCAGTCGTGTAGTTTTGGCATTCAAAAGCTCTAGATATGATTATAAATCAGTAATTTGTTTTGTTGACCTGTTGAAAGATGAATAGAACATTGTAGTACAAGTATCAACAGCTCAAATCATCTGAAAAATTACTTAGGCAAATGTGAAATGAATATGACAATATACATTTAATATGTGATTCACCTGGATAATCCAATCTTCTTTCTTTACACTGTAAATGTTTCATCACCCTCAGAATACAATATACTGTACATGTATAATAATAACTGATACTGCATATCAACAGTTCCCAACAATTACAGTTCATCTTTTGGAATCACCACACATTCTACTTCCTCAGAGTTCCCCACCAACCGACATGTTTTTTTTTATGTACTTTTCAGCTAAATCATACGAGAAAGTAAAACTAAGCTTCCTACTTTCAATACGGTGCTCCTCCGTCTTGATGTCTTCTTAATTCATGTCTTTGATAAAAATGTTCAAATGATTTATTTACACCACATGTGTCTCTGGGAGTGAAATATATGATGTGGCCCGGCAAAATCAGTTGACATTTGCTTTTTTGGGTAGGTTTAGAAGGTGGTGAGCTAAATATTAGTCCAGTTACAAGGAGCTAATGCCCTTGGAAGGATACATTTGAGCTGTCTGCTTTCTTACTGACAGTAATGGTTAAAATTTGATAACACTGGTAATTTATGATATGTGACAATTTGTTAACAAATCAAATTATTATTAGTACATTTAATCTCCAATGATAAATAACTTGGAGATACCCAAAATTAAGTCTCTGAAATGAAAATTGTAAAGGGGTGAAATTTGGTACCTATAGCCAGATCTGAAGTTTTTGAGTGTCACACAAATTTCCTGTCAACTAACTGATTTCGCAGGGCTGCATCAAGAACTAGCAGAGAGAAACACTGTGTATTCTTCATGTATTCGGAGTTTCTGGTTTACTATTGCACCTCTTAAGTATTGTTGGCAGTGGTAAAATTGCTGAGAATTTATTATCGTTTGTTACTGCGTTCTTGTATTGTATTCAGGGACAGAAAATACATCGAAACATATTTAAATCAAACATTTTATTTATCAGTATTCCTGTAAAAAATGGTCTGATGGGGTATCTGTGAATTGATGAGACTGGCCTTATCAATATGGCAAAATCCAGGGATTTTTTCTCTTAGGCGTGCCTGGTTTAGGGTTAGAGAAGCTAAAGCCCATCTGGACGGATCCCTAGACTATATGTGTGGAGGTCCAGTTGGAAGTTGCAGACCAAGATTTTGTACAAGATGCAAAACAAAATGATTTTTGCATTCAAGGTTGAAGGTGAGATTTACATCATGCAACATTCAGTCCATCAGCTCTAGAAGTTTGACTGCGTATTTCTGCATATAAATGTATTTGAGTATTTATTTTCTATAAGTATTGAAATGCATTTATGTTAGTTTGCCTGCGTTCTGAGTTTTTTTAAGATTTGTCACTTCCAAGACTTTTAAAACTTGCTTAACTCGGCTTCTAATACAGACAGAACTTCAAATTAAAAGCGTATCGTTTAGAAATAAATGAAAAACTTACATACAGTATGTAAGATTTTGTTGATTATTGTAAAGGGTTTTCCTGGATTGCAACATAAATTTTGGAACATTCCCAATTGTTCTTCTATTCAACTCTACTGTGACTCTAACGTGGAAACACCTCAGGAGTGTCCCAGGATTTTGCCATTATTTGTTTGTCCTGTTGTATTTTGGACTTCACTTCCATCAATCAAGAGTCTTTCTGGAGTTAATAATTGTGTGCATTTATTATCCATGTTGAGCTGCTGCATAGCGTTGTATTCCATATGAATAAAGTCTAGAAAAGTCGGATATCTGATATTACATATAGCTATTTATTTGCATGAAGAGGTCCAGTTCCTCATGAACTTCTTGCTTCATAAATGTTTATTCAGTTTGCACCCACATTCAGACACCATTATCAGAAGTTGCTTAACATTCTAAATAAAGTAAAGCTAAAAAACTGTGATTGCCCAGTCTGTTTTTATCAGCTGGGAGGTGTCTTGCTGCAATGTAGAAGTCTCTTCTGAGAAACTAAATTTTTTTTGCTTCAAAATCTGAGGCAAGAAATGATAACAGATGAGAACAAATCCTAGTGTAATTCTGAAGCCACAGAGCTCAGGTCATTACTTTCTTGAACAGGCTACAGTGGAATTTTTTTCAGAAATAGGAGAAATGAGATGGAGATTTGGATAATGTCATCATACACTTATTCCTACAATATCATTTCCTTTTTTTTTTTTGTGATGCTCCTGTATTGATTATCTTCAGTGGAACCTTGATACTAAGTTTTCATTTAATAAATTTACCTTGTTAATAAGTATGAATTTCACACGCACAAATTCATTACTATCATTTCATTATTCACATGAAGTTCAATGATAATTTTATTTGTCCATGCACCATGGGCATACATAACATCAGGGTTCCACTGTAAGTGCTTAGGGTATTTCCATACCTCTGAAATGCCAAAGTGCTTCGCTTTCACAAAAAAAACCAAAACAAAACAGACTCTGCACTGTGTATGATTGAAAGCAGTCTGAACATTTCAGCATCTTGAAGTAACTTGTTTAAAGCCTGTCAACTTTTTAGAATATAAAAAGGTTCTTCTGCTTGCAAGTGATATGCATCAAATGAAAAATTATATGTGATAACTTCACAGCAGAAATAGCAATTATTTCCTATTCAATATAGAGCCCGCACATATAATGTACAGTAGTGAAATTAATGGTGCACACATATCTATATGCATGCACCGGACTCAGTGACATGAATGAGAACTAAATTTCATTTATTTTTTGTTTCTACTTTTAAATACAATGGTGGAAACTTGTCCTTAACATTTTGAGTTTTTTACTGAATTTATGAGGGAGTGGCAGATGCAGTCTTGATTTGACACTGAACCAAATGTATGTACAGTCGACTCCGCTTAATCGCCTCGTTACCCAGGGAACCAAATTTTTTCCCTACAAAAGTCACTGGATAATCGTCTCTCACTCCGCATAATCGACCACCCTTCAGCGCCCATGAAGTCAAAGATCAGCAGTTGAAGGGTTACAGTTGACAAACAAATAATGTTCACAGATGGTTTAACTGCACGGCCGATGGCAGACCGGTTGACGAACTGACAGCTGCCAGGTGTGATAAGCCTTTCCTCCCCACCTCCCACTCCCCTTGTCCCCTTTCATCCCACGCTATGCATCACTGCCTTCGCACGTCCGATAATGCTAATGCGCCGAAAGCTGAATAGTTACCCCCCCCCCCCCCCCCCCCNACGCCTTGATTGCGACTGTCTGGTGGATTTCGGTTAGATCAGAGAACGTGTCATATGGATGAATGGTCTATCCCGACCATGCCATCCTACTCCTTGTTGTCTGCTGGGCTACTGCGAGGTGGCCAATGAGAGAGACTGCGGAGCTCAAACAATTTGTGCGCTACAACACCGTCAAACTCGAGTTTGTCCTGAGTTTGGCAACGAGAAGGTGTCAATGCACAACATCAAACCACGACATCAAAGAAATTTAACCCCATTACCAAAAATATGGCCGAAATTACCTTCTCCGCTTAATCGGCCACTTTTTGTGTGATCCTGAGGAAGGGCGATTAAGCGGAGTCAACTGTATTACAATTCTGTTCTTTTCCACCTATATTTGAAAGCAGCTTTGTCTTCTAAAAATATAATTTCATTAGGTGTCCCTTGAACAACATACAACTGCACCATCACATTACATACAGTTCTTATCACTGTGCCACTTTTGATGCCACATACATGCGACTAAGTTCCAAGCTATGAGAACTACAAAAGACAAGAGAAGAAGTTTGTGACATGAACGACTGTAGCTTGCATTTGTCATTATGTAACTGAGAAGGGACAGAAATTTCTGAAGGGCCTAATCTACTTTTGACTATTACCCTGAGCAAATACATCAGTGTTTTTGTCCTTACTGCACCAAGCAGCTGAAGTGTAGTGATAATTTTATGAAGTCAGGTTCTGAGAAATTTGCAAGTCAGGGTAGAAGAGGATGTTCACACTGAAGACACTTCTTCCATCTTCATTGGGGTATACTGTCTTTGTATTGAACACAGGGTGGAAAGGCATTATGTCCTTGCCTGAATAACATTAAAGTGATATCTCTACTCACAGGAGATGGAACCTCATGTCCTCAAATTTCTAATGCCCATTGTTTTATGCTCAAACACCATATGAATTCAATATCCATTTGGAATTAACAGTTCTTGAAAATCATTGTATTTCATTCACTGCTTTTGCAAAACTTGTTTAAAGATTCTTTAAAGACACTATTCTTTAAGTTTAACACTGTGTATCATGGCAGAAATATAGTGAGTACAATTTTACTTCACCTCAGTGTATCAATGTCAAATGAATGCGACTAGATTTATGTCAAAAGAAGAGTCTTGGGACTGAAAAGGTAATTCAAAGCTTTAAGTGTAAGGATGCTGGATTTGTGTTCTTTTCACAAGCGATGAAGTCTATTCACCCTCTAAGGTCAGCATTTTTAATGTTTCACAAGTTCCAACATTGAAAATCCAATAAAATTATCTGAGAACAAGATAGAAGCAAGCTTTTTGTTCTTTCCCGATTTCATCTTTTATTTTGTACACACTAGTTTACACATACAACTCATCAGCGAAGAAAGACACATAGATATAATCTTCAAGACTTGAAACTAACTGACAATTCCTTCTACACATATACACAAAGCTGACAGCTCTTGTGAGTCAAAACTACTAAAAATTTGATGATGAATGTTAAGTCAATACAAAATATTTGCAAACTGGTACAGCAAAATATTTGTAAATTCGTATAGTATCAGTAACATGACATAAGAATTTATCAAGGCTACTAGTGTGGACACCACGAATATTAAATACCGCCCAACATCTACTTAACTTTATGGATGAGTCAGCCAGGACAAGCAATTTGGTTTTGTCATGGCCTCAAAGTCAGGCTCAACAACTCAAATTGGTAAACACGCATTGTGACTGGAAAACAGAGCTGTTAAACAAATAAAAAGTGAATGTAACACTTTTTTTCGCCACGTGAAAAGCTTTTTATAGCTTTCTAGGAAAAGCTGAATAGCCAGTGTTTCTTTAGAAGTTCAGTCATTTTCAGTAAGAAGAAACTGGCTTGCATGGACAAGAAAATAATTTAAAAGGGAAAAAAAAAGCAAAAAAACACACCAAAAAACAAAAAAAAACTACCCATATAGAATACATCAAGGTGAGGATGGTAGTAAGAAGAACATTCCATCCACACATTGATATATACAAGATCCTTTCCAACAATGACAAGAGTAAACGGTCATTTACAAAGACAGTGGAACTCCTCAGTGACTTGGAAACTTATTACTTATCCTAATAATGTAATCTTTAAGACTGGGACACCAACTGACAATTCCTTCTACACATACACACAAAGCTGACAGATCTCGTCAGTCAAAACTACTAAAAATTTGATGATGAATGTAATGCCAATAGCAGGCCAACCATTAAGGTTCAAAACAGGCTGTCTTGAAGCTTTATCATGGCTTCCCTGTGCTAACCTTTTGGTGAATGTAAAGTCAATAGCAGGCCAGCCATTAATGTAAAATACAGACTATCTTGAAATTTAATCATAGCTTCATTGTGCTAACCAGTAACCAAATGTCAAGCAGGGAGCTGTCACTCTAAGAAAATTCCTTACTCAACAATGCCAATTCATGATTATGAAAGATGATGCATGTTCAAAAAAAAAATCCACATGAATTACATACCATCAAAAAATGACAAAAATAACATTTTTTTTTTTGAAGGCAGTCTCTCTGAGAGCACAAGGTATCTCTGTCATTGTGCCCTAAAATTGTGTACCATAATGACTGTCAAAATATGAAGATTAAATAAGAGTGGCTGGATGGATGGAGTGATAAATGATATAGTGTATGAATGGCAGAATTGATGATTTTATTGACAACTCAATAAAATTACTCTCTCCTACTTAATTCAATAAACACATGATTTTCTTAATTGGTATGATTATCACACAATTTCCAGGAAAGTGAAAGCTATGATATCCCTGAAAATAAGGCCTTTATACTGTTCAGGTTGAACAAAGTCGAATGACCTTGTTGGTGACAATCAAGAAGTCCTCATCCTGCAGCTCACGCAAAGCATCATCAAACATCTCCTTAGTGATAGGCTGCAGGGAATAAATCAGAACAGAATATGTGATCCAATGGACACAAATGAAGCAAAATATCTAAGTGACAAAGACAACATGAATAAAACTTAAGACTAATTAGAACCTGGCAATGTTCACTGCACTTATTACACTATTTTGTACTTGGTAATGCTAACAGCTGAAACAAACCAGCAGGTCATTTATTTCAATATATTTTTTTACCTGTCAAACACTGATTTAATAAGTAATCTATTCACCTAGAAAATTAAAGCAAAGACCAGTTGTCAAGAAAGCAGGTTCATCATTGCCTTAAACATGAAATACCCATCCACGACAGTAAACTTACCACTGAAAGCCTTTTGAAAGTTAAAATTGAAGCATTGTAGCATTTTTCAACCTAAAAATTTCAGACCACTAAAGAAGATAAAAGCCTTTTCAACTTAAATTTTACTAAAGGAATAGTTTGCCCCAGTGCTTTCCCAGTTGTCTCTTTTTTTCTTTCCTCCTTTCTTTTTGAGTCTGACGTCACAGAACCATGATGCAAGAGTTCTCTAAATTAATGTGGGTTTACAATCTAAACATATCACCTCATGCAGCAGAATGCCAAAACAAGTTTCTTGATGATACTTACAAAATCTGAGGACTCCCTGAAGTCCTCGTACAGCTTCTGGTGTTTGAGAGTTGGGACCTTGCCCTTGGCCTGAATCAATTTCTTCAGGGCAGCCGCCACCTCAGCTTTACGTTTCCTAGCGGCACCGCTCATGCCTGTGGTCAAAATGGTGATATCAATTTTGCCAGTTGATGGGTCCACGGCAGCTTGCTTGAGAGCTTCCTTGTACAACCTAATGAACACAAAAGATATAGAAAGTGTTACAGAAACTGTGAGGTATGAATAAAAACAGAAGTCTACAGTGTCCACTATCATTTGATATTCTGGTAATAATTGTCCACCATTTGAAATAGTTGAAACTACGGCAAAAAATTAAGATTTCTGTTATGAACCTTTCCAAGAACTGGTATACCAGAGAAGCTTAATACAATATTCAGGGTTGCCAGCAGCTGACCAAAAAATTATCTGAAAACTGACGGCCTGATATCCTCGCGAATGTATGTTATCATATATGCCCACTTTCCCCTTGTATTTGAAGTATTTCTTATTTAATTTATAAAGTAATGTAGGAAAAAAATATCGGATTTCCGATAATTATCACTGCATCCAACTTTAGTTTACATTAATGTACCAGTGTGACTAAAAGAAAACTAACTATACCACAAAATATGTCATAACAGGGACCTTGGGACTGAAAGGGTTATTAACTTCACATACCTGTGATACGCAAAGCGTTAAAATGAGAGTTCATGCCCAAGTTTGAAATTTATTAAAGTTCCTGGTGAACTCCGGGAGATTTCAATGATTTTTCATGAGTACAATCACATGCAGTAACATCTATTCTGATAAAGACTTCAATTGAAGCATTTCAAGTTTTTGGAGTTGACATCTTTACCAGAATACATGCTACTGCATGTGACTGTACTCATGAAAAATCATTGAAATCCTCCTGGAGTTTACCTGAAACTTTAATAAATTTCATGATAGTCCATTTGAAATCTTTGAAACTATAGCAAAAAATTAAGATTTCTGTTATGAACCTTTCCAAAAACTGGTATACCAGAGGTTTCAATGACTTTTCATGAGTACAGTTACATGCCGTAGCATCTATTCTGGTAAAGACGTCAACTCCAAACACTTGAGATGCTTCAGTAATTGTTATTTTCCAAGAGAATCCCAAGAGCAACTTGTGATTTTCGAGAGATAATGTCTCCAAAACAAACCGCATGTGTTCCAGTGAATCTAGAAGAATGAATGAACCCAGTTAAAAGAAATTTCAAATTACCTTCTTGCTTCCTCAACATCAGCCACCTCCACAGTGTCTGACAACCTCATTCTGGCATGAGCCTCGGCCAATCGGATCAGAGACTCCAACTGTCTTGGGTAGGCTGACACCTGACCTCGTGAACTACCAACTTTCCTCATCTCCACATAGGCCTGGATGAATGCCTGGCCAGCCTCTTCTCCAATCTTTGGGTGGACAAAGGCCTTGGCATATGTGAGGTAGTCCTTTAAGATGCTCATATCCTGAATGAGGAATGAAGATGTCATGATCCAAAACTCATTCAAATGGCAGAAATTAAGTTGGAAGTAGATTATGGACTCTTATTTAAAAAATGTCATCAAAGTAGAAAAATTCCTCGACAAATGACATTGCTGATGAAAAAAAAATAATTTAAAATTAAAATGCCTCATGATTCAACATATCTCAAAGTTACCGAAACACATTCTGGAAATCGGCAGATCACATCTGATATAACCAGAAATGAGCATCCTCCAAAAACATTTGTATCTGTATTGGTTTTTTTTTTGGTCCAAACTGGATTTCTGCTTTGGCTTTACAAATTACTGAGGCCATTACCTAAAGAAATTTCCACAGGTTGCTAAATTTTTATTCCAACAGAAGTAGTGTATCAACCTGGCTATGGATGGGAAGTTTCATGTTTACAAAGACATTTCACTTGCACAGATATTCACAGAGTAGACCTAATAAATGTAGGAGTCAACAAGGGTTCAACACATTCCTGGGCATCATGGCCAGAGGGGAATGGCACAGCTGATTGCTCCCTCTTCACTAGTCTCTGAACAGGGCAATTACTCTAAGAACCAATAATCACAGTCACAAAATATATGAATGATTATTCGGGAAAGACCCCAGCCACTAAGCCACTTTTTTTGGAGTGGTGGCGTGGTCGTGTAAGACGTCTACCTGATTCCGAACTGACGGCAAGGCAATGGGTGCCGACGCAGAGGTCGCGGGTTCAATTCCCACCACATCACTTTCTTTCCTTCTTTCATTTTCTCTCTGCAATTGTCTTCTTTCCACTTTATCCTACTTGATTTCTATTACTTAGTGCTCCCTTTCAACCTTGTATTATGATTATTCATTGTAAGCACATACTAGGTTTTCTTCTTCTTCTTCCTCTTGACTTCTGAAGTAAAGAGAAACCAGATGGGAGGCCAGACGACGATCAAACAGCTCGTCTTGGGGATCCAGAAGCAAGAAGATCAGATCAAATCTGCAACAAGAGCCAATAATTTCAAGTAAACCAATTGCATCAGCTTACTTCACAATGCTTCCAGTTTAGAGGGACTTTCATCTTTTGAATGATACAAACAACTCACAATTAGTTTATTAATAACTGTGTGCCAGCATGAAAAAAAAACAGGGCATATGTACAATTTTATGGATATGAAAATATTTGGGACCACCGCGGAGTATGGAGAACTTTAAATTTTCAAAATATCTTTAAAAATGGCTGAGTTATGGCACTTTTTATTAGGTCACCCCCAAAATCCCTATTCTGAGAGATTGGGCTTTAAAGTCAATATTGCACATCAGGCTGAGTAAATGGGTCATTGTAGATACTGTCAAATCCACCATTATCACTTGGTGTAACAGCCAGAGTGGACAGAAAATTTAAAATATACATTATCTGGCTGACGGAAAAAGGGAATTAAAGTTATTTTTCAAAAATACCCTATACACTTTTTTTTTTTTTTTTTNTCTTTTTTTTTTTTTTTTGGGCAGACAGGACGAACACAACTTGGAAACTACTGAACATACAAAATTAATAAAAATAAACATATTTATCGGTTGAATTCGTACACAAGACTTCATCCATAGATTTGAAAACGGACAAAGACTGTCAACATGCAAAAATCTACAACTGTATGACAATTTACCCTGACCAAAAATTTGCATGTTTCTCCACTATGCTGTTTGCGTCATCCGCCCAGTTTTCCCATGCTGCCACACAATTAGCTGAGTGAATAGCAAATTATTCCTATACTTGTCCCTTTCTCAGAAACCTGTTAGCTACAGAGATACAGTATGAAGGCTGTGAATTTTCTCATGATCATGCTGGATTGTCTTATTAATCTATCCTATTCTATTACTAGTTACAGATCTTTTACTTTTGACGGAAAAGGCTGTCATGTTGTCAACTCTCCCCAAGATCAACATCTTCAAGTGATAGATCTTTAAGAGTTCTGATATCTAAAATAGGTCAGAGCTGCTATTAGTGTGATTCAACTAAATAACTGTCGGCACTAGGCAATCACATAAACTACACAAAGCTAAATTCGCAAAACCATCTTTTTCTGCACCTATACATTTCGGCCAAAATTAAAAGAAAAAAAATCCCTAAAATTTACCAGATAAGAGAAAATTAACAAGCTGCAGTTTCAGGGAAATCTGGAAGGTGGAATTTTTCACCACAGCCTTTGCAAACCTGGTCTTACCTGGAAAGGAGAGTGTGTGGTAGCTGAATATTTTCTATGATGGTTCTATTCTATTCTTTTCATTTAAAAAAAAAAAAAAATCAGATTGAATTGCGCAATTTAGGAAGTCATTTAGTATTGTGCTGATATCAAATATACTGAGAATCAGTTTTTGTCACAAGGTCATCTATCTGGATTTGTATCTTGTCTGACTAACATCACAACAGTCTTGAATATCATGGCCCAGCTCTACCAATGATGTATATAGTCAATCTCTGAGACAAAACTATCTATAGCTGAAGATCTCTCCTGACACCTCAAGGAACAATTAGACTTATTCAATAGAAAGACTGGCCCCTGAATAATCTACTTCTCTTATCAAGTGGTAAATTTCCCCATCTACTGCAATAGTGATAAATGTTTTTTCTTAAAACGAATAATTTGAAATATTCATCCTTTACATGAATTTGTATCAAATTATATCCTAACAAAACACATGTCTGAACAAATTACAGTCTTATAAAATGTCTGAAGTAGAGAAGATAGGAGTAAGAGAAGCACCAAGATGTGGCCTCTTAGTTAGCAAACCACACTTGTACCAATTGTGCATGCTGATAGAACTTACCATGACTTCATGAAGGACAGAACGGGTGCTGTCATTCATCTTGTCAAATTCATCAATACAACAAACACCATTGTCACTCAACACCAAGGCTCCCCTGTGGAGAAAAAAATAAATCATTCTGAGTTTTGTCTCAGTATGGTAATACAGACTGTTGCATCTATGTCCATAAATCTTAATTTCTAAACCTTAACCAGTGGAGTTTTTATCAAACACCCTACTTGATTATTAAATGAGTAAGTTGGGTAGGAACTTTTATGGACCTAGGCTCAAACAGTCGACTGTTTAACCGTTACATATCTCAGATAATAGAATACAGCATTTTCTAAGGATAATTGGCATTCCTTTCGATTAACTTTTTCAAGGCTCTCAAAAGTTGCATAGTCAAGTGTACCCGAGATCTAGCACATAAACAGCCAACTTACGTCTGCAAAACCAGCTGTCTGGTCTCAGGATCTTTAGTAACGTAGGCGGTAAGACCCACAGCACTGGAACCTTTGCCAGAGGTGTACTGGCCACGAGGAACAAGGTTGTGGACGTACTGGAGCAGCTGGGACTTGCTGGTACCAGGGTCACCACAGAGAAGAATGTTAAGCTCTGATCTAAGGAATAAAAGAGAAACAGAGCCAAGTGAATGAGTGATATTGTTGCTCATTGCCATCTTTGCCATAGAGCATATTATTATGGTTCATGTCACATCTACCAGTCCTCCATGATAAAGTTGTTGGATAAAACCTCTTATAACACAAGGTTTCATTTAAAATGCCCAATTACTCATCTTTCTTAAAACATTCCTCTCACAAGAGTTCTAGTGCATGAGGCCTTAAAGGAAAATGAGACTCCTTCATACAAGGTTCATTACCTGAAACCCAACACTTGTGATTTTCAACTGCTGAAGAGAATCTCATCATATTATACTATACATATACTACATGCTTTCACAATGCAATAAGCAAAAGAAACAACAAGCTAATAAACAGGATTAGGAAATGCACTGCTACTAAATGGGCAAATATCTCTGCACAGTTTGTGACAGCTAGCCACTTAGCCATTCTTGTTACATGTCTTAAGCGACTCTGGAATGTGATATTCCTCCCTCACTAAGACTCACTGAAATCAATCATGCGGTTAAAATTAAAAATTACCTGAACTTTCCTCTTCCAGTGTTTGAGAAATCTTTTCTGTTACCACCAAACATTTGCAGCAAGATGCCCTTCTTGATATCTTCATTCTCATAAATGCTAGGGGCTGAGGAGAGAAAAGTTTATGAAAGTACTGATATGAAAGATGCTGTCAAGATACACTGTTTTTTCTTTCAAAGACATGACACTATTTCAAGAAACTGACTTCCTGCTTCAACTATCTCAAAGTAATATAGCTGACGTACTACAAGATAACTGAATAAAAGACAGATGATGTAATTTCTGCATCCATGGACAGGACTCATCTGGTAAGTTTACTATTTCATGACTAAAATAACAGAAGTCTATGGACAAGTGCCACTGGCACTACGCAGTACAAGTAACAACATCAGGCTTTCCTCTGCATAAGATACTTTCCTGACCAGATGAAAGTAAAATAAAAAAAAAAGTGAAATCTTACCAATGGCTCTGGCTAATCGTTCATAAATGTCCGACTTCTTGGACAGGTTTTTCACCATTTCAATTCTTTCCTCGCTCATGTGGACAGTCTTACTGTAATAATGCAGATATGAAAAAAATGACTGGTCTTTCGAGATCAAGACACAGGCAGCATCATACCAAATTTTTACAGTGCATCTTAGAATTGCATTATTAATTTTCATAACATCACTCCTTTGCATGTCCATTACAGGGTACCCTGATAGTTTCAAAATCACACTGCTACAGAAATACCTTTGAGGAAACTTCTGGAGACATCAAGAATGCTGTCAACTCCAGCCCTGAAATTTATCATCCAGGGATGACACTCGTTTTATAAACTTTTCTGAACTTCTTGCAATTTCGCACAGATTCTAGTTTAGATGATGTTGTATTAGATGGCGATTTGCAAAATGGAAAGATAGCTCTTAAAAACAAGTTGTACTGTATAAATAAATTAGAAACTTTAATATTTCTCTGACTGATGTCATATAGCTGTCTTCCAAAGACAACAGCATTCTCAGATTTCAAAGAAATCTATGAACAGTTGCACTTCTGAACCTAATTAATTTTTCTGAATGCAGAATTTCTGGACAGACCTAATTTAAGATTTCAGAAGATTTTATACTTTTGAGATCTTTTCTACAGAAACTCACCCATCCTCTGCCTCCTCTGAAAGTCTCTTTGTATCCAACTTCCTGAAGTGGACCACATCCACATGTGTCTTGTACACAGATTTGACGTTGCGCTGACGTGGGTTCACCCGTAGTGGAACAGCACGGTAAATGCCAGTGACAGTTATGCGATCACCAGGTTGGACACGATCGACGAGGTCATTGTGAGCATACATGATGATGGTGTGAGGAGTCTGGCCAGGAGGCATGTCCTCTGGATAAGGAATCACAAAGAAAATAAGTCACTGTTAGGTAAACAGGAACTCAAAGAGGTCTCCATCAATCTAACAGGAATGGGACTCAAGCATGGACATTTCAGAAGCACTGTAGTCCAAGTTCACTTCCAAAGACCAAACCAGCAATCTTGTGCATACCGCAGTACCACTCTGTAAAGTGAGGACTGACAGTCAACAACAATAATTATAAACGTTGAGGCTACCCATATATAAACACTAATAATTCTTATTGTAAGTTTAAGCTTTAAAAGACAGTCTGAGGAAATCTTGGGTCAAATTCCTAAAATTTCCTCTTCTGCTGATGAGCACCATCCCTGTAATCAAATGAAAAATCCTTACATTTCTAAAGGTCTGTAGGTCCTGCTCTCTCACCACTCTTTACTTTTTTCTGAATTTTCAATTTTTACTTCAGAGAAAAATTGTTTGTTTCCCTATCATGTGAGGTAAGTTAGATAGATTTTAACAGGGTGCAGGTCTGTTACGTAACAGAAAATTCCCATTTATGCATAATACCAGATGGAGAAACCTCTACTGAAGCATCCATCCACCAAGTTCACTCTGAAGAGAAATCTCAAGCTTCCTCAAGGTCCTTATGCCTTTCCTCACTGAACAAAAATTAGTCAATTTCAAATGTCATTTCCCTGTCACATGATCCATGGCCTCTGCTGGCACACACCATTTTATGTCACATCTGTAGAAATGTGTGAACTGTGCACAAAAGATAGTGTGAATTTGTTAAAAAAAAGTGATTGCAATTAAACCTACCAGGTGACTCTTGCATCTTAATCATCTGCTTGTCAGAAAACTGTGATCTGTTGTGAATCATCTGGAATGAGAACTTGGTGTTACAGTGGGTGCACAGGGTGGGCTCTGCAATGCGGCCACGATCAATCTCCACTGTGGCTGTGTTCTGACAGACATGGCATTGGAAAAAGGCCTCTCTCATCTCTGGGATTAAGGATGATGTGCGGATGACCATACCACTGATTGTGATCAACTGATCAATGTCTGAAATCAAATATTTAAGAAAGATCATTTCTGCCCTCTGTCAATCCATTTGCTGCGGTTCATGACTTCCACAAATGCAAATGAAAGAAAAAGGACAAATGTTAAGAAATCTATGAGTTTAGCAGTCTCTAAGATCACTTCGGGCAGTAGCATCCATGAAAAAACACTAGAAGTCTAAAATTTGGTACCAGACATCTACTGTGTGTTCATGTTGACCCTTGTCAGTAGATGTTTTATGAATGCAACACTCTGTAAACTCAGCAGCACTTTTTGGTCTGGCTAACTGTGAACTCTTAAATAAAAGAATTCAATATCTGTGACATAAGGCTTAGTGAAACAGCTCCACCATTAACAGAGATAAGAGCATGCAAATGGCAATAATTTTCATGCCATGATTGACATGTGGGTCTGTTCAAAACTGGTAATGACATTCTTTTAATTTGCTTGTTTATGCAATTATTAAAATTTCATTTTCTATTTTTTTCAAATTTCTCTGCAATCTGCCGTCCCTGCTAAAAGCTTGAAAAAGAATTATCACTGTTACAAGTCATGAATGTTGGCCTTTGACAAACCATCCCTAAATATTTTGGCAGAAAGTGGACTCATCAACATAAACCCAATTTCTTTGCCAGTTTGATAACTGAAGTAAAAGTGGAGGCATAAGTGAATGTTTGCAATCTGTTCTTTGACTTGCACCTTGCATCTATAGATAACCCTCACCTTCAGGATTGAGTGAACGCATGTTCTTGGTATGCTCAGCATTGTAGGGCCTGACTTGAATCTGGTGCTCCAAGGTAGCATTAGGGAAGCGTTCAAAGAACATTTCATTGACAGCCATGTCAAATGTAGGAATGACCTCCTGAGGGTAACATACTAGCTGGCGGTAGAGTTCAGCATCAAATTCCCGCAGATGACCACAGTTTACATTCAAGAATGGTTCTCCTATGATATTGATCTGCAAGATGCAAAGTATAGAACAGGGATGTTCATCGTCTGTGAAGGAAATACTAGAAAGTTATCAATCAGCAGCTACTTGATTTAGTGAAATATACAAAATGTTTCAAACAAACAACTGAAAAGTAACCCCATCCATCGCAGCGATTCAATCTTTAAATTTATGAATATCACACATCTAAATGCAACGAAATATGCTAAGCACCATGATAACAAACAATAATGCTTAATCATACAGACATTTGTGATGCAAAAACAATAACTCTTCAAGTTTTACCTCATCCAGCCTCTGCAAATAGTATGGCTGTTGCACATCCATGCCATCAAAATGTTCGTCGTCAGCCATGGCAGTGTCAACGTATCTGGTGATGAAGCTACGAAACTTTTCCTTGCAGTGACTCACCACCACATCTGTACCCCAGATCACCAACTGAGGTCCTGCAGGATTGGCTTCACTGGCTGCCTCACTCCTGTCGGTCTCCTGAAATTTGAAATGATAAACAGAGGACTGAGGAATAAGGTATGGCTGATCTTCCAACATCTATGAAAGCCTTTAAGGAGGATCCTGTTTTAGAGCACTATTATGTCTCATTCTACTAAATCAATGTGTAATTCTATGCTTCATAAGGTTACATTGAATACGTGTGTCTACTCCTGATCCTAAAAGGTGATGGCTAATGAAATTATGATGTACTAAACCTGTGCCAGGCCTCTTTCAAATAACTAAGCAAAATCAGCATGACTATACCGGTTCTGTAATGATTAACCTTTTCACATCGCGGTGGTCCCAGCTCCTCTATTCCCTCTGGACGCACTGATTTTATAGTGGCTATTCCCTGTATACGCACTATTTTGGGGTGTTTTTGATATTTCACTAACAATCTCCTGTTATGGCTACAGAGTGATATATGGTATCATTGGAAAGAGTATCAAGAGTAGAACATAATGAAACAGTTNACTTTTGAACAAAAGGAAGAGTGCATCACGGGATGTCTTGACCAATAATCATGTAGTGTTGGCTTCTTGACCATGCCCATATGTAGGCAGATGCCGATGAATTTCCGCATCTCATGAAGCGTCACCGGTTTCCACACTTTGAACCGGCTTCTCGTAGACAGCAGGTCACGATCTTTACCGTTGATGATATCCCTTGCATAACAGTTGGTCTCGACCTTCCACGTGTTTATAAGCTCATCAGTAATAATGAGCTTGTAGACGTCCATTGCTGAAGGACTATCTGGTAGTGGAACCTTTAGACCAGGGACACCCATGAACTGAGGAATGCGTGGAAAGTTATTTGTATTCCGAGTCCATTCTGCTTCATTTTCATCATCACTGCTATCCATTTCAACATCGTCTACTTCATGCTCCATTTCACTATCAACATCAGTTTCCACCTCATACACTTCAAGGTTTTCACCATGACTACTGTTACTGTCACTACCACTGTCTGACTGAGTGGGCGAAGAAGCCCTACTGCCATTCCCACTGCTAACAACAACATCGTCAACTGATGCCAAGCTACTCGTGTCTGCACTAGTTTCACTAGCAGCAGCCTCTTGTGAAACGTCTAGAGGCTGTGCCACGTCTTCAAACAGATCTCTTTCATCTTCATAATCATCTAAGTCATCATGTCTTTCAACCTCCTCCTCGTCATCGGATCCAGGTGTATAAAATGATTCCACTACTTCATGGACTGTCAACAACTTTGGTCTCGCTCTGCGTGACGCCATTTTGACTAGAGTGACGCTAGAAGCAAAGCTAGGCGTCTTGAATAACTGTTCGTAAATCAAGATACGTTTATTTTTTTATCATACTGATACATGAGAAGCAATGAAAAATGGTTCTAACAGGTATATGGACACTTCAATGTTTGCAAACACAAAAAGCAAACACGCTGTGAGTTACGAAACTTCAGCCGCTACCGGGTGGTGCGCGACGGCCCAAAGCGTTGTGGGACTAACCGCAACACGCGGCTGCGGCGCGTATCGAAGGGTTGTAAACTAGCCCGCAACACAGGGTTGCGGAGTGACGTGAAAAGGTTAAGTTTCTACATAAGGGTCAGCATAGCTTACCGATGGGGGATCTGATCCACCAATTGTGACCTGCCTCAGTCTTCTGTCACTCCGCACATCAGGGCGGGCCCTGATAGGCGTGGCACCAGCTCCTGGAGTTCCTTCCCCTGTCCTGTGAGAGCTTGGGGTTCCATAGTTCAAGGGGGAGCTCAGGTCAATTTCACTGGTTGGTGCTGAAATGAAAATACTGAATCATTTGAATAAGAGATCAAGGAAAGTTTAAAATTTCCTCACTTTGGCTTCTTCTCTAGCTGTACTTAACTTAAGAGTGTTCTCTGTATGAATTTCTTGAATGGTTTGAATCTGGCAAAGCTTCGCAGTTTCCAACTTATGCTCAAATTCTGCATCACATTCATTGAACTGATCGTGGGTTGTTTATTCATTTAGTGAAATGTTGCATGGTGGGAGGTGGGCATTTATCACTTTGTCAGGCAATCCTCTGCAGCCTGCATCATCCAGTTATTTTTATCCATTCTCAACCATCTCATGAAGCCATCACGTAATACTTCCATAAACTTTCTGTTTCTCTTTGCTGTGAACTTTCCATCTGTTGCAAGATGTTGCAGTAGATGACTTACCCTAATTAAAAAAAAAAGTAAGAAAAAAAAAATAAACCAACCTCCTCTGGGACTTGTGAGGAATGAATCATCTGCTTCTTGGGCTCCTCCAACCACAGATGAAGAGTCAAGGGGGCCAACATCTGTCAGAGGGGATGTTGCTTCAACACGGCGCCTCTGGGCTGGCGGTGATGAAAGTTCATTGCGGTTTGATGCTCCTCCAGGAGATTTTCCTGCAGGGGATTTTCTTGCGCTTGATCTTGTGGCTAGAAAGTAGTAAAAATTCAAATGTGCTCATTTAACTGTGTGCCTGCAATCACTGCATTTACAAAAATCAAAACAATTCTCAGATACAAAGCGACGCCTTTTCTGTACAAAAGCTATTGATACTTCTTATTTCTTTTTCATGATAACTTTCTCCATTCTCCTCAGAGGTTGCAGTAATATGATTACTTAAGGTTTAACTAAAGTAACAATACTTTAATAATTGAGTTACTTACGTGTTGCATTTGAGGATCGTGCTGATCGTCTTGTAGCTGCAAACAAAGATGTAAAAAAAATGTAAACTTACATGTACACATCTATCATCTTCAAAACTGCCGTAAGGCCTATCTTAATTTTAGAGGTGATGCTTTTTACTTTTAGTCTGAAAGCAAATGTAGGTTTTTATTGCCCATTTTAGTTTGTGTAAAAGCAATTTTTTATTTGAACCGCACTTATGGAGCAACTGAGACTACTGAGAGTGAGAACAGTTACTTCTCACTCTTCGGTATTTCTAAGCTAGATCATATAATATAGATTATGATCTATACTTATTACTATAGCCTTGTCAATTTGTTCAACTTCATTGAGATTTAGCCTCCTCTGGGACAGCACCAGTACAATTACATTACACTAGCAGCCTTGTGAGTCAAAACAATTTATTTGTTCTAGAGTTAGATAAATCCCCAGACCAGATCAGGGAGGGTTAAATTTATGATTAAATATTTAGTGGCAAAATAAGTTGCTGTACCCATATATAAACAAAAGACAAGTCCTCTCTTCCCTCAAAACGGCTTCCTCTCATGACAACAATCAACACTGAGCAATGACAAGTCTACTAGACTAGACTAACTGAACTGTATCATTACCAGAAGCCAGAAGCAGAGCAGTGCTCGGCTGTCCTGAGACTGAGAGATAGTCTAGCCGCCTACTGACTAAACTAAAACTCTAAAAAAAACACTAAACTTAATGGTACAATCCTGGAGGAATAGCACCGATTTAGTCGATACTGATACCATTTATATTTGGTATCGGCGGTGCTGTTCCAGGAGTATATAGGCATGAGACTAAATGAAGCACAGTTCAATATCGATACCGAATCGCAGTTCAATATCGATACCGAATCGGTGCTATTCCAGGATTATGCCAACTTAATGACCAGGCTTGGTCCAAACGTAACACTAGACACAAGATCTACTAGATCTAGTACTCAAGTCATAGGTCTACAGTCTACTTGCACCAATCATCCATCCATAACTCCTCTGTCCCCAATTAAACTGTTTTAGTCTCCATCAATGACTCAATCCCTCTCCAGTTTGAGTTTTTAATTTTAATAACATACTAGTCTAGTCTAGATCGACTAGTCTAGACTCAAAGTCTCAGTCTAATATTTCACAAACATTTGGATCTTGACTAGCTTTATCACAGATTTGCTACTCTACTTACGAGTTTTCTGCTCATCTTTATCATCTGGACTACCTGCCTCTGATCCCCCTCTACCTCTTTTGCTTCTCCTGCTCGGGGTTGAGGGTGTTGAGGGAGCTGGCGACGACATGTCACACACACACTACACTGACTAGTCAGCTTATTTCAGACTTTACTCGTTTCACAGTGTCACTTTCCGAAGTGAAGTCAACAGTGTTGCCGCCCAAATATTAGTCACACTGGCCTTCACAGACTTCGATAATCCAGGGTGTAAACGGATGTAAAAGTGTTTCACAAAGTCAGGAGATCTTTGTTCAGTTTCAATGCAGTACTGAGGGCCTTCACACCAATCGTTAGTATGTTTCCCGCGATTTCGGCTATAAATAACTTCCGCGGGGAAACAGTATAAAAAGATGTCTTAAATGAGAAAACAAAATTAATGGTAAGAGAGCATTACATCCAAAAGTCTCGCAAAATACGTCTTTAATATCATCATTGTTTCCAATACTTTTAGATCTATTATTTTTTACAATATTACTGATTTTATTATGAAATTATGATTTTAATAATTGAGTTAGCCGTATTTTTTGAAATCATACTTTTATATATTAGAAAAATATGACTATCAGTAGGGTTCAAAACATTATTGCAACCAACCACTACAGTAACAGAGATAATTCTGATAGAAGTTTCAGCAAATGAAGTCGAATAGTTAATTGGTCATTTGTTTGTGCTTGTTGGTGAGATACAATTACAATAGAAAGATAAAATGCCATCACTTCTACCAATAAGTATAGGCCAGTATAGACCACCAAAATGAAACAGGCATTCATATAGGCTATAACATCTTAATTTTTCAGGGTAACTTCCTCTTGGTTTGCACATGTTACAATTGAAGCAGGACAGGGAAAATCAAACGGTGTAAACAGTGTAATTTATAATCTAAATTAAATGTTCCACAGTATTTCGCAAATAGATGCTCTTTACTTTTGCAAACATATTGCAATTTTCTAATCCTTTTACCATTGTGCTGTTTGTTGACCTACTTCATAATGCCTTGTTCACTATCCTTGGTTTTCACGCTCAGTACTTTCAGTTGTCTGTCATTTTATTGAACTCAAGCAAACTGATGTTAAAGTGTAATGTCTAATATGTCTAAATTTGCTTGTTAGTGTTGGGTGATTTTCAATTTATGATATACGGCCCTTAGTCTCTATGCTACAGTGTGAGGGTTACAGCTGCACCATCCGATCATCATTGTCGAAAGATGAAAGCGAACCTCCATCCCTTGAATACTGCCTCGATTCAGATGGACTGGCTTTCAACTTTCGAATACTAGACGTTTTTACGTAAATTTTTCTATACTATAACTTGCGGAGGGAAACGACCTGCAATGTTTCTATTCAGTATGAAATGATTTACTCCTGAAATTTGGCAAAAAAAAAACAAATGCTCTCCAAAGTGACTTGTGCAACTGAATTCAAATTAGAGAAGTGTATCATTACGCATTTCCTTTCTCTTTATAACCTGGGCGGATCTTTAAATCATGAGGAAAATAAAAGCTTCGCACAGATGAACTGATTTTTGTATCAACACTTTACGGGTGAAAGGAGAAATCGGCAGGAGCATAGGTCTAACCCGCGGTTCCAGTGTTGACAAATGCCGTGCTATTTGGCCATGATGCATCTGAGAGAATATTTTAACATGCAAATGTAATTTTGTCTTCTATCTTTCAATTCGTTCGTAATTCTTCTGAGCACCAATACGGAGATATCGTGGTGTAGGCCTTTTAGTTCCGGATGTAGGTTCGAATTACATCTTCCCCTCTCTGATGTTATCCTCATCCCAATAATTTCAACGGGCCTTTTTTGTCCATAAACTGCCCTACAGCCTAATCAATCCTGTTGTAAACACAGTTCAGTCTGATCTGGGGATCATCTGCCATGGCGCATAGTGGATTCTTTTGCCCAAATATTATGAATACACAAAGGAAACCCGCTTTCATAGGACAACTACAGTTTGTTAGTCTGACTTCTTCTAGGGACTTATCAAGAATATCGTGGCCTACCATACTATTAAAGTAGTTTAATGTTTTAGTTTGAATTTGAATAGACTTATACGATTTTGTTGAAATGTAGCCCTACCATACAACAACCTCAAACTTGTGACTATGATATATATATAAACTTGAGAGTCTTCTTTAAAACTTGATTCCATCCTCCCCCTCCATCTCACCACATTAAAAACTATCTAAAGAGATACCTGTCATGTCTATAATGATCTCTCATTAATAAGGGAAGAATTATATATAGGGGTTGTCATATATAGGCCTAGCCAGGGGTGAACTTAGACTGTTAGATTCCACAGAATTCTGGGTATGAGAATAATCACTGGGACAAATTCTGTTGCAGTAGCACGTTTGAAAACAGAAATGAATATTGGTCCAGCTTATTCCCAGTCACTACCCTCGCTCTACCTCACCCCTTTCTCTCTTTCCTCCCCCTACTTTTTTGTTTGATCTTCTTTACTTTTCTCCTGTCCTCCTGAGCAAAGAGCCCTACAATGGGGCCTGGACACGTGCCCAAATCCGCCACTGGGCCCAGTCCATTGAAAATTTCTTTGTATGGGTTTGAGAATAATACTGAGACTGAGAGCAGAGGTTGGAGGCCTTGCCTCACCTCCCCCTCCCCCCTCGACTGAGACTCCTTCTCATTATGTGCATGAACGCACGAAAATGTGAACGTGTGCAGATGTTTACATGTGTGTAAGTGTATATATGTGCATGTGTGTATATGTGGTGCATGTGTGTGTGTGTGTGTGTGTGTGTGTGTGTGTGTGTGTGTGTGTGTGAGTGAGAGAGAGAGAGAGAGAGAAAGAGAGAAAGAGAGAGAGATTTATTTTATGTAATTATGAGTCTGTCTTACGTGTTGCATCTAAGAGTAAACAAATCATTATGCCTATATGGAAAAAAGAAAACATTTATCGCATTGCATAACCTCTATGCATCGGAAAGAGGAATAGAAAAGCAATTTCGATGACATGGTAGAATATCACTGTATCAATATTCAATGCATCCGTGATTCAGTTAGACTAGCCCTGGGTCTGTCATATTATTCACCTATTAGCTGAGTGATATAAATCATGATCCATCTCTAGGGGCATTAAAAGACCCGACACAATACACTAAAATAAAACTATTTATCTTTGATTATCCCGAGGAACATAATACGTATACACATGTACCCATTTATAATCAATATTTATAAACAAGGGGTAGGCCTATTTGATACAAAACTACATGCTTTAATTACAAAAAAAAAAAAAAACAAGAGGAGAAGGATTAAAGATAACATAAGATAAGATAAAATAAGATGAGATAAACTTTATTAAACCTTAATTATGGAAATGTATCACCAGATGAAATATTCCATAAACACTTTTATGTCCAGAAGTCTTTCGAAAGGGTTTTAGCATCAAACTATCAGTCCTCAGGAATTTTTTTTCCAGATAGTGATCCCATTATTCCAAAAACACAGTAAACGTGAGTGTGACACTGAGCAAAGCAATATTAAGTGACCAAAAGATGTCCGGCAGTCTTGCCGATAAATTATTAACCGGAAACTTGGCAAGCGGAAGCGACCTCAAGCATGCGTTGACACGGTCAGTAATCGGTCCCCGAAAGTCTACTTTCACTTTTGAGGCAAGTCGACCTCTGGTTTCATTTTGGCGTGTTGTTGAACCTAGCATTTGTGAAATCAGTGGAATCTCTGACATGGCGACTGTTCTACGCAAGCAGGACAGTTTGAAACTGGTTTTATCGAGAATCACGCTCGGTAGATTTGTTCTTGCAAATGGGGTTGCAACGGGAAATATTGGCATTGTTGGAGGATGGGCTACGCTCGGATGCTGTTACAGCAAAACTATGCTAAGCCAAATGTTTGCCAGAGATATCAGGCAGTGCATAGTCGCAGCAACACAATGCAGACATTTCTCTTCAGAATCTACAACTGGTAGTGGCAACTCTACTGATGGTAGCAATTCACAAGACAGCTCAGGCTCAGACAGCGTGATACAAAAGTTGCCTCGGAGACTTGTGAAAAGATTAGAAAAACAGGGTATAACAGAAGCAGAGTTTTTATCCAGACTTAATGCAGTTGAAACTAGTGTATATCCACCCACGTCATATGAAAATTTAATCCCAAAGTCGTCATTTAGTGGAAGTAAAGAAGAACTTGAAGAGATGTTGAAAAGTATGTCAACAGAACCCAGATACCTCTCTGAAGCTGACACTTTCCCATCAGACACGAAGAGATACAAGCAGTGGGAAAAACAAGAAGAAGCAAAGGCAGTGAAACCCAAAGTTGCACCATCAACAACATCAATAGTGCTCTTTCCTGGACAGGGCAGCCAGTTTACTGGAATGGGCAAGAAGTTGCTTGAATTTCCAAGGGTGAAAAATTTGTATGATGAAGCCAGCTCTATACTTGGGTATGATCTTCTCAGTCTGTGCTTGAAGGGCCCAAAATCTGAACTAGACAAGACAGTTCACTGCCAGCCGGCTGTCATGATCACTTCTTTGGCAGCCATTGAAAAGTTCAGAGAGGAGCACCCTCAGGTATGTATTCACAAAACATAGACTAGAGTTGATAGAAATCTTAGTCTTAACAAAGTTAATATGGTGTGAGGCTACGACAACGAAAAAAATTAATAGGCATTGCCTGCATTTACCAGAGACTTTTGCAGACCTCATCATCAAGAGAATGAGAGAGTTAAACAATGTGCACTTTGGTAATCCTCCTATGGTTTGTTTTGTGTTTTTCTTCTCCAGGCAGTTGAAAACTGTGTTGCCACAGCTGGTTTTAGTGTTGGAGAGTTTGCAGCTTTAGTATTTTCTGGCGTCATATCTTTTCCAGATGGTAAGTGCACTGTATAGGTAATACTAAGTATGCCCAAGTTGAAAATGCAATGTGAAACTGAAAGGGAGTAAAATATAGCTGAACTTAGGTTAGCACCTCATCAGATTTAATGTGTATGGGTTATGATTAAAATATATACCATAGAACACCTTGCAGGTTAATGGGCTTTGGGATGTAAATTCCCATTATTGTGTCATTTAACAGATACAGTCGACTCCACTTAATTGCTCTCCGCTTAATAGCCTTTTCCGCTTAATCGCCTTGTTTTCCATGGAACCGTATTATTTTCAGTATAAAAGTCACTGGATAATTGCCTGCCACTCCTGATAATCGACCACTCTTCAGCGCCCGTGAATTCAAAGATCGGCGGTTGAAGGATTACAGTTGACAAACAAATATGTACACAGAATGTTTAACTGCCTGATGGATGGCAGGCCGGTTGACTGAGTGACAGCTGCCATGCTGAAATAGGTGTGATANGTATAAAAGTCACTGGATAATTGCCTGCCACTCCTGATAATCGACCACTCTTCAGCGCCCGTGAATTCAAAGATCGGCGGTTGAAGGATTACAGTTGACAAACAAATATGTACACAGAATGTTTAACTGCCTGATGGATGGCAGACCGGTTGACTGAGTGACAGCTGCCATGCTGAAATAGGTGTGATAAGCCTTTCCTCCCCACCTCCCCGTCTTCTTGTCCCCCTTCCACGCAACGCATCACCGCCGTCGCCCGTCCGATAATGCTAATGCACCGAAAGCTGTATAGTCTCCTCTCCCCATGCCTTGATTGTGCCAGTCTGGTGGATTTCGGCTAGATCATAGAACGTGTCATGGGGATGAATGGTCGATCCCGACCATGCCATCCTTCTCCTTATTATCTGCTGGGCTACTGCAAGGTGGCCAATGAAAGAGACTGTGGAGATCAAACATTTTGTGCGCTACAACACCATCAAATTCGAGTCTGTCCTGAGTCTGGGAACGAGAAGGTGTCAGTGCACAACATCAAACCACGACATCAAAGAAATTTAACCCCATTACCAAAAATATGACCGAAATTACCTTCTCTCTCCGCTTAATATCTTCTCCTCGTAATCACCCATTTTTTCCATGATCCCGAGGAAGGGCGATTAAGCGGAGTCGATTGTAGTTTAATTCCTGAAGTTTCACAGTGCTGTATTATATCGTTCTTACAATCTCATTTGCAAATGCTTCAGAGTTGTACCTGATAGTGAGTATGATCAATAAGATGCATCTGTTCTGTTCTTGCCAATTCTGTGTAAAAATGCAAGCAATCCTGTTATCTCAATAGAAACAGAGAGCGATCTTTGTTCAAGCAGCAAAGATCCTTGTGAGTGAGTGAGGGAAAAGGATGATGATGATGATAAGGGCATTATTATACTATTATACATATCATTATAACTCTATTCTTTACAGCTGTGAAGTTGGTCAAAGTGAGAGCCGAAGCCATGCAGAAAGCCTCAGAGAAAGTTGGCAGTGGAATGCTGACGGTATTTCTGGCACATGATTCCAAACTCAAGGAGGCCATACAGGTGGCAAAGGAGTACTGCACTCAGAGACGACATATAGAGAATCCAGTGTGTTGTGTAGCAAATTATCTGTTTCCAGAATGCAAAGTCTTGGCTGGGCATGAGGAGGTTAGCTAAGGCCTGTCTGTATTTCTGTGTCACACACCATACTGTCATTGAGCTTTCATTTAATGTAGGCACTTTAGTGAAGGAGTCGGCCGCCAGCGCGAATCGCCCCGCGGCAGCCCGTAAGCTTTTGTTTCCGAGGGTAGTGCGTCGCATTTTAGGCTCCTCGAACAACCGGCTATTTTGTTTGTTTTCATGGGCCTACGAGCTAGATCGATACATGTTTTTAAAGAGCTTTGGATGCACTTCCTTTTGACTGTTTTATTTTCGCCATGCGAGTAATCGGGCCCCGAGATATTTCCACTTGAAAATGAGCTAAGTTTTAGCTGTTGATTTCTCAAAACCTATTGCTCGTTTTCTTGAAACTACTCTTGATGATAGGCAATAGGCTCTGCTATCTGAAAAACTTTAAATGGTTGTTCTGAAGTATTCACCTTGGTTATGAGCAGTTCACCCTTTTATCAATAGTACACCGAAAATCGAATTAAACGCGCCGCCCTGAGCCGTGACGTCATGTGTTGTTGACATGGGCTCTGCGGGCTCCCGCTGTTTATTATTTATGAAGCACGAATAACGGGGATTTATCGCTAGGGGATCCCATGTTCTGTTTCTCTTTCCTGTTTGATTAACTTTTTTTATATGTATTTACTATTTCATCTCTGATTTTGCATATCGCTGCTTTTTTAATCATCTTGATGGAGAGACTGATAGTGGATAGTTTCTATTCAGTGATGGCTCTCCTGCCTCAGTTCTATGTTTAGTGCATTGTCATGTCATGGCCATGATCTGATGAATAATTCGGATTCAGTGGGTCATTGACATTGCCATAATTTGATTTGGGTTCTATATCTTAGGTCTAGATCTAGGTCTAAATCTAGATTTAGATGTTTCCAGTCATGATATATTTTTGAAACAA
>JAWQUT010000551.1:259393-282488 GCA_033807755.1 Ellobium chinense | reverse complement strand
TTTTGTTTTTCACGTCGCATTCTCGGTAAAACCATTCTGATTTTTATTATTGACTCTATCAGAATGAAAGTTTCCTCCATTTTAAACAGCACCATGTGAAAGTGCTTTTTAAAACGAAACCAGTGATGTATTACTTTTGAAAATCTGACAATTATTGTGAAAAAATATGCCCATTTTTGTATTTTATTGATGCAAATCGGAAACTCCGCTTCTTATTTCAACTCAGTTTGGTGCCTTTAAATGCAAAATAAAAAGATGTTTTCAGTGTAAGTGACATTGTTTGTGCATTTATTAACTCTGCACATAAAAACAAACAAAATGGTGCCTGAAAGATTAAAATGCAGTAATTATTACAGATGTTACGGTGTTTATAAGCAACACATTAAAGTTTCACGGCACAAAGTCCCAGTGTAAAAAAGTGGGCAAAATGGGGGTGAAAATTAAGTCTTTAAAACTTCATAACGTTTTAACTAATAAAGATATCCCAAAAATTCAAAAAGCTTGATTGACAGAAAGCCAAGCTCTCTATTGTGATAATAAGTTCCTTGCCCTACAAGAACTTTTAAATTTTCACTAAAGTGCCTATTTAATGGTTTAAGTCTGTCTTAGGTCAGAATAGAAGAAAGATCCCAGGTTAAAATAAATATGCCAATCTCTTTCCACTAAAATTACACTTGCAAAGATATATGTCGACTGTTTCGGTTTGCTGTACGAGCATTTTCTCATGCTTTCTCGAAACTGCGAAAAATGACTTAGACCATTATGGAAGCTCATTGGTGGTGTGAGAGGACCTAATGGAAAACAGATAAATGTGTATGAAAGTTACCAAGCTAACAAGCTGGGTATCTGAGATGAGCCCCAAATTTTCACTGTACCAGTGTGCTGTGATCACTGTAAGTCAGCTAAAGCCAAATTTTAAAGAGTGTAAAGTATAGCTCAAGCTAGGTGGGAGATTTCCCCCAAAAATTTTGCATTTAAAGTTAATCCTCCTTTCCTTTCCCCTCTTCTCTCCCCCCCCCTAACAAACATTTCCTGGGTATTCATGAGCTGCCAAATCTGATTTCCTGGATTTCCTTGCTCATCTTGTCCCAATTTCTTTTTCCCCAAGGGAGTTTCATGAGCCTTTTTGCTGATATAACTTTGGTTTTATCAGTTGCTCAATATTAAGTACTAGTCTGAACATATAACTGTGTACGTCTCTCATGATTTTAGGTTCTAATGTTGATAAGCTTTGAGTCAAAATTGGGAATTAACATACATAATAAACAAACTCACTTCCAGAGCACAGACAATATGGCTCAGTTCACTTGTGCAACTATTCACTAATCGATCCCAACCCATTTCCCCTTTCTGTCTCTGGATTCTTATAAGACAGCAGTGTTTCAAACATGCCTAACCAGTCACTCTCCCATGGTACAAGAATAATGCAAATTATTCTTTATTTCGTGTGGTTGATTTGGATATACTGATTTGAGGTGTGTGAAGTACAAGATCCGAAACATATTGATTGTATCAGTAAACTTTCCCTTCATCTCTCTAGGCACTGGAATTTATAGCAACGAATGCCAAAGAGTTCCAGATCTTGAGGACAAAGCGTCTTCCAGTCAGTGGTGCATTCCATACCAGTTTGATGGAGTCTGCTGTCCAACCCCTTCAGAGAGCCCTAGGAGGCATGAAAATAGGAGGTCCAAAGGTATTTTCTGAGATGTTTATACTTTTCTAGTACTGGCTGCTGGAATCTTGAATTTATGTTCTGGTTTTTCTGATAGGGAAAGTTTTTTGTTTTAATACGGTCTCAGTGCATCATAATTGCATCCAGTCATCTCAGCTTTATGAAACTCCCATTCTCTTTTACTGCCTATCTGCTATCATTTGCCTTATAGCATTATATCATCTGATTGACAGAATTATGGAACCCTTACATTTTGTGTTGGTTTGTCTCCCTCGGTACCAGATTTGAGATGCAATGAAAAAAAAAACATTTAGGGAATGTTACTATTTAATGGTTTGTAGTTTAGCAATACTTCCTGTATTTATTCAGTTTCTTCCCTTCCATAATATTGTAAACCCAATGGATGCTCTCTTTACTATGAAATACTCTTAGAATTAACAAATTTGTCTATGCACCACAGTTTCAGTTTAACTGACTGCCACTACAGTATATGGAACTTGGATACTCATTATCTCAGTACTATTTATACCTCATTAAGTGTAAATTTACATGCACAGATTTGTTATTCTTCAGCTAGTATACACCAGTAAGAATACTTTTTCTATGCATATAGGCATACTTATTATTGAAGTTTGGAAGCATTGTAATATAATCAATCTTGATGTTGAAAGTACCCCTTGTTTTCATGACCCACAACATTGAACTTAAACAACAATTTTTCCTGGTGACCAGATCCCCATCTTCAGTAATGTCACAAGTGAGGCTTACCATCCCAAGACCAACTTCAGCCATCTGCTTGGTCAGCAGTTGGTCAAGCCAGTCAAGTGGGAACAGATCATGCACAATCTCTACCAGCGCAAACAAGGGATGGAGTTTCCCAACACATACGAAGTGGGGCCTGGCAAACAGATGGGGACTTTGCTCAAGCAGGTCAACAATCAGGCATACAAACAGTATCACAGTGTGGATGTATGAATATTCTTTTAGCATTTTCTTAATCAGAATTAAAGATCTGTGTCCAGGAACTCACAGAAGTTCATGTGGAGTGGAGTAACTCTGATACAGATTCTCTGTATTTATGATTTGCTGTGTCAGAGGCTGACATGAATGCTAGAGACTGGCTATCAGGTGGCTGAGAGAGAGTTTGTCTCTTTGCCTATGAAAGGGTCAAATCCTGTTATTGGTTATCTTCTCCCTATATTTTCTTGCAGTATTATAAAAAGCGCCATCTTGTCAGGGAGGGGCCTTATTAATATTCAGGCCTTTTCTCTGATAAAGCACATCTGTGCTGAAAAGGATCTCTGAACAGGAGTGTTAATTCCAAGCACCAGTGACATGAAATATGTAAGAGACAGGCATCACTAAACATCTTTATCTTCAGTGGCAGCCTCTGGAGTCCTCCAGGCCCTCCGCTTTTTGAGATCCTGTGCTCTGAGAATAAGCATGCATAGCCCATTCTGCCAATCCTCTGAGAGATACGGTATAATGATCAGCAGATACAAATACAGAGATGGAACTGCCTCCTGTTAAACAGAACTCCTGGTTTTTAAGACTATTGTTGAATACTCTTAATGTAATGAAAACACTGTGTACCAGAACTTGCACAGATATGGAGGTTTTGAACATACGGCTGGGTTGAATCCTCAGAATGTGCAGGGTTTCCATTCATCAGGGAATAACAGAGAAATCCTCCCAGCAGGAACATTATTATGGCAAATGCCATAATTGATCCTGTTATGAAAATTGGAGAGCTCCTCAGTTCCATTAAAAATTGCGAAGAAAAAAAATACCAAAAGCTGTGACAAACTTGTACAAGATTTTCTGTGTGTACTTCCGAGTTCTTGACCAGTTCCTCATGGCTTTGTATAGTTTATGGAATCCAAGGTTTAGTGGGTAAAATAGAGTGACTGTGCTAACTCAGAAGGGGGACAACTTTCATTTTCTGGATCAGTGAAGGAGACTTGCTTGATATGGCACTGTGAAAGGAGATTGGAGGGGTGAGGCTGCGGGGAAGGGAAATTTGAAATCATGAATTTATTGCTAGAAATAACCAACAGTCTTACACATTTATTTTCTTCACATGTCATGTATATCCGAATGTTTGAAAAAACATTTTTGAATATTTATTCGTAACTTTAACTTTACGAGGAGCTTTATGGACTTTCCTTGGCCTTGTGTTCTTTTTATAGACCACGGTGTTTGACCTGGCTTAATTAACAGGTCCTGAATTATATCAGTTAGATATGACAATATAAATTAGATAGTGAACTGATTTCTTACACTCGAACCAAAACCGGTGTTATTGTCTTTAAAGCCATAGAGTGAGTGTTGCGAATGTAGGAGTATTAAAAGTAGTTTACTGTTACTAAGCTTGAAGATGGGTGGCAGATGAGAAGAGTTACACTTATCTTTGTTCATTAACCCCTTCACTATGTCATGTATTCCAAGCAGTGATAGCAACATCGCGAAACTCTCCCACCTACTGCTTCCCCCTAACCCTAAACCAAACACTTGGTGGGAGAGTTCTGCGATATTGCCAGTAAGGGTAAAGATGTACATGTAAGTCGTATGTTGTGAAAAGGTTACAATCCTAATATTTACTAACATGGAGTAAGCAGAGATTCAAAAGCGAACATTTATAATTAATTGTGCATTAAGTTGAACATATGCTCTAAGAGGTTTACTTCCAATGTACATTGTGTTTGCACGTATCAGCTGTTGTGGATATTAGGAAATCCTGTCATAAACAGTATCAGTGATGTGAGATGTATTTTTGAACCATTACTGGATGCTGCAATTTTATGTATATTTTATAGTTACCTCCTATAACTTTAAATTGTTTCGAAAATTGTGACATACAGTATTTTAATCGTCTGGTTTGACATAATCATATCATTGATACAGAATTTACGTGTATTCTCAGATTCCAGCAGTTCGGTAACTTGTAGATTTCAAGAAAGTTTGTGGCAGTTTTGTCCCTTTGAACTTCATAGGTTCTTTCTTCTGTGAATTTTCATTCATTCACTCATTCATTCCTGAAAATTCAGCTGTGAATGTGTGGTTAACGTTTGCATGTGATGCGCATATCTTTCTAAGGCTGTCTTCACATCACTTGTGTGAGTGTTGATGTAATGTGTTGACAGAACAATGTCAATTCCTGAAAACAGTTATTTATTTATTTATCATTCTGTTATGTATGAAAACATTGCTTTTAGAAAGGTGCCTGGCACCTATTGTTTATCCCTTTAAAATAGTTTAAATACAGCACTTTCACTTACTTGTTACTTTCAAATGAGAGAAAAGGAAGACAGACAAGAAATACATGGTGAAAATTATAGTCACAAGCTTTATAATGACATAAACTATATGTTTACAACTTGTTTTAGGCTATGGGAAATTCAGTTTCCAGATGTGTTTTTGGAAACTGGAAAAACAATTTTGTTATTTAGACAGTTACCACTTGTAAATCGTGGATTGAAAGTGAAAGTAGCATATAAAGAAACACAAGCCTACTTGATGTCAGTGGTTAGTATTGATGGGATAGATCAGGGAAGCACATATCACTTAGGAGGGATTCATGAATTTGGGAATTTCAAGGGATTTTGTATGGTTTGAAATTAAGCACTAATCAAATGTGCCTGTTTTCTGCGCTACATACCAGCATTTTGACTTTTGTAACCTCCATGGCTCTGTGCATTCTTTTTACATTGAATATATACTGAAATTCGTTAATGCTCTGAACTTTTGATGTGTTATATTGTTCTTATTTTAAGTTATCTGCTCATATGAATGTGAAGTGATATGTTTTTCATCTAGTTTATGATTATCTTGGAACAAATGATGTAGCAGTAATCAGATTGAATACAAAACAGTTGATAATCAGCAAGGTGTGCGTAATTTAAGATATTTTAAGATTTTAGGATCTTATAAAATAAGTATGTTTGGAACTGAATGACGAATTTGTATTTTTTGTCTGTGCATGGAACTTCCTGGCATTAATCCCTTTGAATCCTGACCCTGCACCATGTAAATTCCTGTTCCCCTCAGCTCTTGGAAAAAGCCATGCGCAGACTAAGAGAATGACATACGGTATACAGTGAAACTCGAATATAACGAGCACGGATAAAACGAGTTCTCGCATGTACCGAGCAAATGAAAATCCTCGTTTTTTTTCCTTCTTTGTAATAGTAAACTTGCCTTTCATATAACGAGCACAAAATCTGCTAAACGCGGCCCTAACCAGGCAACCGACCTGCAATTAAGCCCTCGCAACCTTTTCGTCCACAATAAAACTTTCAGCGGCGAGGAACTCGACTTTTAGGCTACGTAACAATTGCCAACCATAGGCAAGTCAGTCTCGCTTGTCTCGCTTATGTAGGCCTAATTTACTGGTGGGATTACCGGTACAAACTAGTTGCGCAGTAGGCCAAGAAGCGGGGTAGGGAAGGATGCGGTGGAGATGTGACCATGCGATGGAAGGAAGATGGGATTGATATGCTCGGCTAATGATTGGCCAAGCCTGTTGTTTGGACCAATCATTGTGCTAGGTAATTTTGATTTCAATCATAACAATCGCAGAAACGGTGATTACGATCGGTCAGTCAGTCGTTTCTCGACTCTCAACATTTGCATTGCTTTGTTTACACCTGTCAATGATGGAATCGAGGAGGAGAAAATGTCTGTCATTCGAAACAAAACTAAAAATAATTGAAGAAGTCAAGAGAAAGCAGAAGAGCAAGGCAGAAATTTGTCGTGAAAACGGCATCGCAACAAGCACACTTTCAACATTTTTAAAGGACAGCGACAAAATCAGAATCGCAGTTGAGAAGGGCAGCCTGAATCACAAGAGACAGCGACCATCGGCGTACGATGATGTAGATAAGGCGCTGCTTATCTGGTTCAAGCAAGCCAGAAGTAAAGGTGTTCCGATATCGGGACCAGTTTTACTTGAGAAAGGCGACTTAGACTTACAGGGCTCACTCAGCCCGCGACGTCTCCTGCCACTATTAAAACATGGCGGTACTTGGCCACGCCGCGGGGCCCCCAGGTTTGTGGCAAACTTGTGGCATGCTGGCATGTTTACCTGGGTGACCCCTGGGTAGACAAGGCGCTTCCGCTCTACCCGCAGCGTGCAGTCTAGCCATGTTAGATCTAGTGTATGGGTCTCCCTGACACTACTGACAGTTTTTACATGATTTTCAGTGGACCATGAGTGTAACGAGCCATCGGTTCTAACGAGCACCGACGGTCGGTCCCAACGACCTCGTTATATCCGAGTTTCACTGTATCAGCTGAATCGTTAGATCTCTTGACCTAAATATTATTTTGTTTGGGTTCAAAGGGGTTAATACTGCAGATTTTTATATTGTTTTATTTGTTGTGATTTACACGTTGTCCAATCTCACAAATGTTTTCAGAGACAAAAGGCATTTCCAGTGTTATTTCATGACTGCTAATATGTTGAAACCTTCATGATATGACAAGACTGCTAAGTGAGGACTTCAGACTGTGTTGTCCATGGATTAATATCGACTGTATTGTCCATGGGTCATGTCTGTCATATTTTTGAAGAAGACAAGGCCGGTGCCCACTAATGGGACTGACACAGTAAATCACTAAATGGTACCAAGATGGCCTGCTTAGGCAGGGGACATGTTAACTCACTGAGACGGCATTGAATACATTTGTCTGATGCCTTTCACAAATGTTGGGACTGTGTCGCACATTTGTGGTACTAGTTATGTTTTTCATGCAAGATTACTGTAATACAACATCCATGGAAAAATATTGGTTACAGGTAGTCTTAGAAATCTGCTGCAGTCTCAGTGAGTTAAAGGGAGTTCTACTGTAATGTAAAATGTAACAGAATACAAGAATTTAGGTGCTGTGACTGTGAGATGATAAAGGTTAAATTATGTGTGTGTATCTATTTTGCTCTAAACATTAAATGTAACAATGTTGTTTGCTGTTGTTATTTCTGATGGAGTCATGGGTTAGCCATGAAGCTGAAAATTAAACTGTTTCTATCACTTTTTGTTGATTCTTCTTCATTAATGTATCAGTTTGGTCAAAATTCTCTGGGAAGAACAGTCCTGGTGTCATAGGGGCAGAAAGTTCCTTATCTCTAACAAAACAATAAATTATTGAAAAGAGCAAGTCAAACAAGTCAAAATAACACTGGAAATAAGTTAAAGATTTCTGAAGCCCCACTGAAATTCCTCTTATTCATTCCACTTACATATCATAATGAAATCACTTAAATACATTTAAAATGTTTCTTATCCAGTTAAATGCAAACATAGTGGAACGTCAGTAATTAGTTTGCTCTTGGTACATGATGAAAGTATATTTATTATAGAGTACACTTAATATTGAGGTTCACCTATGTAACATTTATAAAGTAATGATGAATTGGTGTGCATGAATTCATACATAATAAATAACAACGCATGGAGTGTGTAATATTGAAATTCGACTGTAGGCTGCTAAGGAATGCGCAGGTGAAACCGAAACTCGAGGTCATCTTGCATATATTAATGGGGAGTAATCTTAATCCACTGAGTAAATCTTTTCATTTCTTTCTGCCTTTGTTATGTCAGACCATTCTTTGCGAGGACTTTGCAGCATCAGTTAACAAATATCAAGTGTTCACGACTTCATGCAAATATGAACGAAGACTCAGTATCTCTCCCTACATAAAACTGTATGTAAGGCACAGATTTAACTCATTCTCAATAACCTATGATACTACTGGTATTCCAAGGCTACTGGGCTACGAGGAAATCCAGATCACTATGCCCTATTACAACACTTCGTTGCAGTTTGCTTTTTCTAATATAACCTGTCTGAGTAAAATGTTGGAGCTATCATACGCTTGCTCCGCCTCCTTTGTTTAAACAGTTTTCTTACGACAACTGATAGTTGTGGCAGAGGAAGCCTTGGTAAATGGGAATATAGTTTGGAAGGCGTTAATATGATACCAATAACTTGACCCAATTCTAGTACCAGCAGTGTTTAGATAATACGTGGACTGGGGAGCAAGAGCTGGTGAATTTTGCCATCCCCTTTGTAGTCAGTGATGACAGGAGTAACTAAACTGTTAACATCTAGGAACTTGAAAAACACAATCAACAAATGAACCATACATTCTACTGATAAATATGACAACATAAAAGGAAACAACACAGGGAAAAAAAACCAAAAAACTAAGATTAGAACTTGCATTCATCATCTATTTTAATATGGAATCAACCAATAATAAGAAAGACTGCAATGACGTGAGCATAAACATAATATACACAGGGCACACGCATTAGTAGTTTGTAATAGTATTTCTGTCCTTGTCGTCTTTCAATATTCACATACACAGATCACAAAAAAGCTGATGCAAAAATTCTTTGCCAGAGGCATCATGTGAAGAGTGGTGTTCCTTAACTCGTGGTGTCTCTTTAATGTACAGTTAACTCTGCTTTTAAGCTTTTAATTAAGACATCCACTGGATCCACAATAAAAAGAATGATGGGGTTAATCCCCAAATTGAGTATATTTAAGTGCTATGGTATAGGGCAACGATTTTATTCAATTTCCACAGCCTCCCCCCTCCCGGCAATGTGGGTACTGGGCTATGAATTGGGAAAGCAGTTGTACAAAAGCTGATGATAAAGAGCTGTCTGGCACTGACAGTATTCTTCAAAGGAAGTTGAGAAAGAATAATGATTTGGCCTGTGGGGGTAGCAATGATGTGAAGACATGCAGGTAAATATAACCTGGATACCACATCATCATTATAGTTGATATTTTATTTCAAAAGCACCTCAAACATCTTACAGTGCTGTTCCGCATCTTTGAGGCTAACTGTATTAACACAGGAACTCTGTTTATTCCCCTTTTTACTGACTAAATCAGTCACTTCTTTCAAAATCTTTGGTCTGAAGAAATTCATAACCCAAACTGAAAATAGGAAGAAACGCCACCATAATTCGTTTTGCAGTGAACAAATCGGACACCACGAGTTTCGGAAATGCACTCCTTGAAAATTCATTGCAGACATATGATACAGGCAGAATATGGATTACATGGGAGCAAGTTTCTTGCAGTTACGACTGAGGAGCTTAAAGATGTTTCTAGGAATAATGTATGTACACTCGTACACACTCATTACAAAAACTCCCGACACAAAACCAGTGCTATTCACAAAAATTTTGCATGTCTCAAACGTGAAGCCTGAAACATTAAAAAAAATTTCTGAAAATTATGAAACACATTTGAACACAATTAATATGAAATTAACAGGAATAGCTAAATCATTTCACATCAAGCATATTTCGGACTATCCATGAAATGACAAAGGTCATCCTCCTCAATCTAATTCTTAGCCTGGCAGTCAAGGTCCTGTGTTATGAAGGATCAAACTGTGCTTGGTTAATAATAATTGCTGGCTCTATTTGAGGAAATCTGGGCCAGGGTCATTTGTACAAAGGCTGATTTATTGCAAGTGAGAGTGACTATGGCTTAATCTAAAATATATGATAGTGGGGGACTTGGAAATGCTTTGCAAAAGGATATTCTTTTTTTAATACTATCAGATTTCATAATATACTTAAAGAAATATGTAAGCAAATGTAAGGACTTGCATAACTTTACATAATGTTGCTAGTTTTGTGTTCAAGAATTGTAGTAAATGTGTTAAATATACACCTATAACAAAACTTTTTAATGCATCCAGTGTATTTCATAATAAGTGTGTTCAAGTATGCTTATGCAGAGACCATGAAGCTTAAATTAACTAGTGACTGTCAGCCTAAAGCAAAATTACAATATCAGTACCACATCCACTGCTAGCTGCAACACTCCTGTAAGTGACCTGTCCCACAAAAGCACTTTATGGCAGTGTTGCACTGCAGTAAACATTGTCAGTTTATTTGTTTCCATAATATGACTTCACTCTTGATTGGTAAGTGAGTTAATGTACTTAAACTGCAGGTCCTGGATTTCCTACATCAACTGTTGTTCCCTTCTTTGTGCCAAACAAATCGATCACAAAACTGGCAATCAGTCTTCTGACTGAAAGTGAAAGCTTGCACCCATGATGTGGAAGCATAGAATTCAGACATAATAAAGTATTGCTGGCCGCCTTCAAGAAGAAACATCACATGTATCTCAGAGAAAAAAGTAATTCAGGAGATGGGGAGAAAAAAAAACAACAAACCAGGTAGGATCTGTTAAGTGAAGCATAACTTGGTACCACTGAATATAGTTGGGATGCCTGCACTTCTTTTGGGTTTGACTGGCCACATATATTAAGGGTTTTCAGGGTTATCTGATTCTTGTATCAGTTGGGAGTGTTGGTTAATGGGGGAGAAATTACACTGTGGCAAAGAAACTGCTGGTCTCGTCATATGCCAGAAAAATAAACATAGCAACATCAAAAGAGTTGCTTATTGCACTGCTGAATTGTGCTACAACACTAGAGCCTGCTCTGAAGAATTTCTTAAAGCTCAAATTCTCCAAGTTCATCTATGCAACTTTTCTGTTAGCCAAGGTGCAAATGTGTATTTCATTCCTGAGGATGACGACCCCAGACTAAAATAAAAAATAATTCTGAAACATTCTGGTGTGTGACCCTTTGCCCTATGGCATCCTCTGAAACCATTGAGAAATTTCAATATCATTAGGCATCCAATCAAACTTAATAAAGCTTTAACCCTGAATACGATTTGTTATTGAAACAAGAAATTGCTTATTCTTGGTGAAACTTGTTACAGTATGTACATTAACTTTTTTACAAGTGAAAAGAAGCTTTCGAAAGGATTTTAAAAGGACTATGCAAAAAGAACATTTCAATGAAAGAAAAAGTTCTGCATGATAAAGCTCACGCTCTGAATATTTTGAATGCAGGCAGGCTAAACATGATGTCCATACTGATGTATAAGATCAATAAATCTTAACGGTATGAAATATGATCTTACACGCCAAAATGGATTGAATGCCTTGAGAGCTATATACACCTTGCCTTATGCCTGCTGATGCTACGACCCAGATAATTGGGTAATGTTAATTTTTTTTCTATTATTTTGTCAATCCCTGTTAAGATATCACCCCTAAATATGTGACTGTGAGTCTTCAAATGAGAATTGTGATATATATAACATGAATCATATTCACTGATGTCTTTAGAGCAAGCAACTACATCTATGTAAAGCATGCCAGTGCTGTGTTACATTCTGATTCATGATATTTACAGGCAAGCTGCACTGCAGAGCTCTACATGTATTTTTACACTGAACCTGAAATTGAATTTTGAAAGTTTAGGTTACTTTCCAATATTGTTTGATAATGATGAGAACTAGAGGAAGGGGGAAAAGAGGATCACACAAAAGCTGTAAGGCAAGGCATATGCTGCCTCGCTTCTTAAAAAATTTGAGGAACAATCTGCTTTTTTTTTTTGACAGAGTGGCATGCAGGTAAAGTCCTCAGATGTACCTTTCCACCACCATGTCAGAAAAAAAAAGGCAATGGTTGCACAGCCTTTCGTGCGCTTGCCTTAGGGTATGCTAGCATAGAGCTGGGCATCTCATAATAAATCCTCTTGTTCACTACTGCTGCATGAAATGTTTAGAAGTCACTGCTTGTTAAATGGCCTTATGACTATGAGAAGTCATTTTTCACACCATCAATATACTGAGTGAACATAGGAGGCACACAAAAAGCCTCTTGACCATAAGTTCACCCCAACACAATTTTTACATTAACTCTTTATACAAAGCATGGCCTATTCTGAAACATTTTGCAAGTCCCAACCAGAGGGAAACATCTGAACATGCTTAAAACCAAATTCATAGGACCTGCTAAATCATTTCATATTAAGCATATTTTGGATTATCCAACTTAACAAAAAATGACAAGGACAAAGATTTTGCCTGCCTCAAGTCTGGTTCATGGGGCAGCAATTAAAATCATGCATAGTGAATGATCATGCTACAGTTAGATCTAACAATGAATAACAAGCCTTGCCATGTTTTAAGCTAGGTAAGTCAGGGGTGAGTGTCACTTGTGTGAGGGCTGAATTATTGCCAGCAAGACTGACTATGACTCAATCCAGTATTTTAAAAAAAAACCCACTGTTTCATAAAAGGCATATTTTTCCCATTAACGGTACCTGCATTCTGTAAAGGGGATATCATAATATATCACAAAGTGTTCGGACTTGCAAAACATTTCATAATATCTCTAGTCTTGTATTTAGCATTCTGGTAATAAATATTTTCAAATATGTAGTTGGGGTTACACTGGCCTCCTATGGGTGCTAAAAAATATGCTCAACACAACATAGGCTCAAGCATCCCATAACAAGTTTGTGTAATAAGCTTGCTTTGCTGAAAACACTCCGGTAAATGCCACTGTGGATGGTAAATGCCACTGTGGATGGTAAATGCCACTGTGGATGGTAAATGCCACTGTGGATGGTAAATGCCACTGTGGAGTATGCCGGTGATGCGTGTTACAGTAAGCAGTCACAGTTCTCCCCCATATTCTCAATGACCTGCTACTTAAAGGTGCACAACTGCCACTTGTATTGGGACTAACTAGGCATGGACACACACACACACAAAAATCACGAACAAAGGCAGCATATTTATAAAAATAGCCTCAGACATTTTTCCTGTCTGTGTGAATGTATAAGGTCATCTTTTGATATGGTCTGTGATTCTGTGTCTGCTTAAAACTATAGAAAAGATAAACTTACTAACAAAACTATACACTTGGCAAAAACATGTTCAAGAATTAGCAATGTCAGATGAAATTATGCATCAATCCAATTCATCATTCAAAAAAAAAAAAAAATAAGACCCATATGCAATATTATTTATAACTGAACAGGCAAATCGCATTTATAAATGGTCAAGTACACATTGGTTCACAATGTTACTCAATATTACGCAGCTCATTCACAAAATCTATACATGCATCATACCAGATCAAATATTCAGAAATATGTCATACATACTCCCTCCTGCATCCAACTACTGTTAAACTAAATGCAACTTAACATCTTAGAGGATGACAAGATGACCACACAAAAAAAAAAAACCACAAGAAAACTGAGTCAAACCATGAAACTCTGTGTTAATGTGAAATACACAGCAAACATTTGCGGTGAAATAAATCGGAATCTTGATGAAAATATCAAACAAAAGGAACATAAAGGCCACTATTACCACTTCTCTTGCTCATTGTCAGAGCGCTTTTGTTTCGTAAATCTGGATCTCTTATGGACCGTTATGACAGAGGAAGGCAATGCCCACGTAGCATTCTCAGGTGTCATAATCATATTGCACATTAGGAACTAAATGTGAAAATCCCATCAGATTCAAGTTCATAACATGAAATATGATAGTAACACCAGGAAATGCCATTATGTGCATGCCTGCTCTGTTTCGACAGTTTGTAAGATCAGAATTCTAACTTGATGCAAACAAGCTCTGTATTATAGCTTTAAAACATACTCTGCTTTAAAACCTACTCCATATTTCTGCAAACTAAATTTCTCTTGTCACTTCTAAATAAAAAAGGACTGAAATATCTGAAATCAGGAGACTATGACATACCCACTGACCACAGAATGCCACACCAACAAATGAGAATATTCCACCACCCATAACCTTGCCAGTCGGCTCTGCAATTCGTCTTACTGCAACCCCCTCTAGTTAGTAGGTGACCTATGTTTAAAGCAAACTTTAAGTCAACCAGTTGCCGCTACACTTCTGTCACTGATATATCCCATGAATGCATATACAAGGTTTGTGGCAGCAAAGTGCTGAAGTCATCATGTGACTGGTTGTAAAGACACAAAAAAACTCATTCTTAATATATTTCTAGATAGATAGGAAAGTCTGTACCTTGAAGAGCAAGGCAACCGATGACCTTCAGAGGGAGATACCCACATCTAGCAAGTGTTTCAGTCCACTGACTTCTTGAATTTTAAAGGGGCTGGGCCACTCTTGGGTTGCAACTCCCAAGTGTCCTTCTATTAACATTATTTATTATTAAACCTTGGTTTCTGACAGGCTTAAATGCGAGATATGACAGTATTAGTCTCAAGTAACTGAAACTTCAGCCAACTTTATCTGGGCAAAGCACATTAGGTCTTTAATTTTCCGATCCAAGGACAACTTCAGCTTGAGCCCTTTGACTTTATGCCATGGTATAATAGGTGAAGATCTTTTATGGTTGTACATCAGCATACAATGTGTTTACAATGTTTGGCCTCCCCAGAAGGTAGTTCAGTAATCCTAGTAATACATATGTTTTGTGGTAGCAAGTAGTGACAAGAGTCTGCTGGATTTCATATCATTCCAAGGTCTGGTGGCCTAGACTCCACAATGAGCAGAATTTAACAAGAGCACTCAACATCTAGCTCATCAACTGTTTCTCCATTACTAATGTCGATACACCCTGGCATAGAATGCCACTACCGCTTACTGCAGAAGTAGGGGTTGTTTTTTTTGATGCGGATCAAATTTTTTAAAAAGTAAAAAAGTTGAAAATGGCTTTTCATACGGATCTTATTTCTGCGAGTCTCACATGAGTACAGAAGTCTGTTATAATCTGGAGTGTATAAACAGAATGTCAAACAGGCAACCCTTTGTTGTACTAAAGGAAAAAAAAATACTGTAATGATAATATCTTAATTATGGGCATTGTAACGAGAAATAACCACTTTTGCATTTCCCTTGCAAGTTACCCTCCTTCCTTCCCCTTATACAAATTATTTAATTTTGAACATAATTTCTTCTAAATGGAAATGGTTTTGGCCAATCAAATCTAGCTTATGAAATTCATGAAAATTAAATCCTCACAAATAAAAAAATACTTTTTTACAGTATGTTAGTTACAAACAATTTTCAGAACGTAAAAACTTTGAAGAAAATAAGGATATTCAAATGTCTGGAACTGCAAATTTTCTTTACAGGTCTGTCAAAATGATCTTTTCATTACACTGTACATAAATTCAATAACCCACTGAAACAAAAAAAAAACCAAACAAACCCACCAACAATAGGTGTAGACATGAGATGAAATCGGACAATACAAAACTCAAAAACAAATTCAGAAATAGACACTAAAATGGTCAGACTGTCATAATGTTATGATAACAACATATGACAAGCTTCCTGAATGTCAACGACATGAAGCCAATTGACTGTAAGAATAGAGGGACTGTGAAGTCTCATATACTGGGAGGTCTTGTCTTACTGAAATGACTGCTGAATGACAAAGAAAATTTAGAGAATATTTTTGTCATACCTTTTCACAGTGCTTCAACAGGGTACATTACTATTCTTTGCCAAGAATATATTACCTTATAGCCAAATAACCAAGTAACAGCCTTACAATGTTTTTCCTCTGCATGGCAGCAGACCTAACTGCCATATCTGGAGAGGCGCATTTGTACTCATTTACTAGTTTTATTCTCCCCTCCCCCCAAACTCAATTTTAAAATATATGGGGGGGGGGCTTTGATGTGGACATCAAAAGGGCTTTATTAAAACCATCAAAGCAATTTCCTCTCTTGTTGAACCACTCACTGAGACAGCACAGAGTTCATGGAGGTCCTTAAAAATAATAAGGTCTTTAATAAGTGCTCAGTATTTGCAGATATGGACCTAGGTCCTAAAATAGTTCCTTATTTCTCTTGAAGAAAAGGTCATTACACTGTGCTGCTAATAGTAATGAGCATGCAAAAGCTGCAATTTTTATAATTTTATTGAAACAAGGTGGAGCAAAAATCATCTAGCAAGGTTAACAGGTGCCATTCTATCATGTCCGTTTTACAGTGATTACATAATTATCAGTTTTATATTACTCTTTTACCAGGCCGCAAATAAATTTGCGAGAAAATTTTTATCACGGAAAAATGGCAGACATGAAAGCAGGCTAACCATACTCTTCCTCCAAAACAAAAAAAAAATCTCCAGTAAAGTATTTATTTCTTCTCTCTGGTGTTGTTGGGTAAATTTAGAATCTTTTCCCTCAAACCTATGAAGTAAAGGGAAATAACTGAACCAACTAAATTTCATGTCTCCATAAGAGAGAAAAGAATAATTCTGATGAGCAACAGTATTCTTTTCTCCAGCCAACTTCTTCTCTAGCTTCAAAGTCCTCAATCAGCAGTTCAAGCAAAACAAAAAGTGTGTGTCACTTCTCAAAATCAAAACCAATATCGACAGATTGCTGCAAGACTCCCGTAAGTGACATATTCCAAAGAAATGCTTGCAGGTGTGTTGTAGCAAAGTGTCGATATGAATATATGAAACGTGATACAAACTCATGTCACAAAGTGACTAAGATTAAATGTTAATCTGTGACCAAAGCAAATATTAACCACAATAATCAAACTAAGGAAGCAAATCCAGCTGAATGAAAATATTAACATAAAAAAAAATACAATGTATAAGGAAGGCAAATATCTGAAAATTAATCATGAAAATCTCAAAGCTCAGTCACTCAATCAGCATGTTCACCATCTATGCAATTGCCTCACATTAAATAATTCCTACCATACTTGAAGTGCATATATTTATTACAAGAAGGGTGGGACTGTTAATTTTGATAAAGCAAGTGACCAACAAAGTTCATTTTGTCGCCTGACAGTCAGATTACTGTTTGGTACCATCTGTGTACAAAATGGTATGTCTTATAAAGAACACGTTTCATAAGATAGGTCTAGATACCACTGATCCATGTCTCCTGGCAGCCTCGAGTGAAGGAAATACTCTGAGAGCATGAAATTACTCAGCTATGGTAACGTCACATGTGTTGCCAGCCAGCCAAAATGAGGCTTATGTCAGCGGACTAGGGACCGGGATATTCGACTCAGAAGGTTGTTGGTGCCTTCTGATATCAAAGTTTTATTCACTATGGAATTTGACAGATTCACTTCTGTACAAGGAAATGTTGATTTTATGGACACATGGCAAAATCATATGGCAGAGAGTCATCATCAACATGCCCTGACATTGCTTTGAAACTCCTTCTCTGCTAGAACTTTTCTCATCCTTATATAGGTGCTGCTGGAATTCCTGGCATGAGAAGAGCAAAACATAATGTTGCATAAAAAGATCCCTTATCTTCTAATCCTTTGGGGATGGCAGCAATTGAAAGCAAAATTTTCTGACATCATAACTCACCTCACCGTTATTAAAATCTGGTTTGCTTCTCATGTGATTTTAAAATTTTTTCAAAAATTTTCAACATTCTGCCATCTGTGGCTATAATCTTTCAGCCAGGCCATGATCACCTATTCATAACCATCAAACCAAGGGTAGAAAAAGTGTGGAAGAGTGAACATCTTCTCATACCTGCTACAGTTTTCATGAACCACCTGCCAGTGCCAGCAAGGTTGTAATGTCTAAATGCATTGAATGAAACACTCACAGCTGATGGCATATTGGACTGATGGTCTACGGGCCCGAATCAATGGCTGAACAGAGAGGATAACCTGGATTTCTTTCATTTCTATGATCGTTTCTTCATTATTTCTGCAATGTAAACTTCTGGCAGTACAAGAGTGTTTCATAGCAACCAAAACAACCTCACCCCCCTTCCACCCAAAAAACAACAACAAAAAATGACAGAAATTTTAAATGAAATGTGAATCTGAGACACAAACCGAAGACGCAATAAAAAAACAAAAAACTGGCTTAACCATGAAATCAATTTCTAACACATATTACGCTTACCCTAACCATATCAAAGAAGTGAGATAAAAATGATAAAGCAAAGTAAACTTCAACGTTCTAACTAATGTACATGGCTGTGAGCTTTAACATAAAACTTGCTTACAAATTGAGAATGTACCTCTGTTTGCCCTCCTGACCTCTACTGGATTTAACACCTATGTCATTATTGCAAAAGAAAACCTGAGTTTCACCCAGCAAAAAAAGATGAACTGCATAGCATGTTCAATCATATACTAACTACAGTTGAACCTTAAGATCTTGAGATTCATGTACTCATACTCTTCACTAACTCACTGTAAAGCTCCTGTGCTGTATACTATATATTTACCTCCCTTTTTAACTTTATACCTCACATATTTTAAAATCTCAGTGTTTGAATTTTCTGGGTCAGTCATCAGAAAGATGAGGAAATATGGAGTTCTACTTTGCTTAAAGAAAAAAAGTATGATATCTTGGGTACTGTGTTGACTACTGACGTATCTTCACTTCATGTTCAGAATTTGACAAACTACACATAGCTAGATATACATTGTCCCTGTGGTACTTCAGGTATCAAAAACCATTACAAACATTTATGATTGACCTACTATCTTCTTAGTGACTCATCAGGAGTGACCTCCTCCACAGAATGAACAAATGTCTCTGAGGCCTCAACAATATATTGATGGTGAAAATCGCAAACCGTGTATGTCGCACCAATAAAAATTTACAGAGGAAAGAAAAAACTATTTCATAAGGTCATCACTTACAGAGTTACAGGGTTTGATCATTTGACAAAATATAAAATTTCTGTCGCTATTTTAAGTACACAGTGTGTAATGGCATAGATGCGTGGGGTGGTATTCTTCACTTTGCTACAAAAATGGCGGAACCAAAATTTTTTCGGACTTACGCGGTTTGCGATTTTCACCATCGATATACATATTTCAGAATCTCAAAACTTTAAGCCTCACACACTTAAAATTCCTCATCTACTAATTGCAAAGCTTTGGTACCTCACTCTATATTTCTAGACTAAATTCCCAGCATGAACTCAAATTTCTATACCAGTGTCCTGAAAATAAAGTCTGTGAGATTCTACTGCGGTATAAAATATACCCTAAAATTTGTACCCCCTTCCCTCCTCTACATCACAGGGTTATGAGTTGGTTGCTTTTGTATCTTAATAGCTTGGACATATACTGATGTCTCACCGGTTACCTCAAACCGGTTGCTGCAAATGGAAGAATTGCTGACTTGGATATGAAAGGAAGAATGTAGAAAGGAAGGAAAAGATGACAGAGCGAAAGATGATAATAGCCAACATTCAACGGCAGAATAAGCATAACATTGGCATTGTTGTCCAAAACAAACCAAAGCAACAAAATGTTCATCATCCCCATTTTGTGTTTTGTTCATGTTGTGAACAATAATTTCGTGAAACAAAAAAATTTTACAATATATTTACGACGAAGTCCTCAGCTAGCCAGGGCCTCACAAAGAATATTAAAACTAAATGAGGATGGTCTTTTTAAAGCATTGAAATCTGTCAGCTTGCTGCTACACAGAAATAACAAAATAGTGAAAAACATTTTCTCTAAAGGCTATTCTAAGTACATCAAAAATTGCTATGGGTTCCCAACAATTCTTCAAAATAGTTTTCCCTGTATTTCTCTGATCTCAAAGTAAATCTCAGCAGTCTCCACTGTTTCTGATCTGAAGACTACTGCAAAAAGAAAATTTGACTGCTGACAGTAACAACGTGAAGAGCTGTTTATCACACAAGGAACCGTGAGGAATGTTGCCAACAAATTACAAAGAAATGTTTAATAGTGGACCAATGTCTGGTCACAAGACAGTCAATAGCCCTCAGAGCCCTTCAGAAAATGACATTCATAAAATTTCCAAGACTGCTTCATGAATGTGGCCATTTGTTAGCAATTCCATTCATTTTCCAGATCTGACAAAAAAAAATAAAAATAAGGCAGTGTCAATTTTCCATGATTTTTGTACATTCCCTAGATCTAAGACAATCCTGTGATTTCTAGGCATACTTTTGAAGTATTATTAGCAGAATCTCATGCAGTGATTGATGATTTAATATGATGTCCTCCGTATTTCCAATCGTAATCAATTAACGATAAGCCACTGTCCTTTCAGAACCTTTCATTTTGCATACAAAACATTAACTCTGATACCAACTTTAAAACAAAACAAAAAAATATAAAAATTAAACAAAAAAAACAGAAAACCAACAATAAAAGTTGGTAAAATATAAACCACAACAGGCCTGAAGTTTTCTTCTGTGTATTTCAACACACTGAACTTTTTCCAGTAGAAACAGGAATATTGAAAGAATATAAAAACAGAAGGCTTAGTAATGAAATTTGTATATTACACCAACAAAAAAATATCATTATGCTGTAGGAGTTATAATAGATGTGTAGAAAGCAAAATACAAACCTAATACACATGCGACAGTACTGTGTGTTTGGGCAAGCTCACACACACTTTCATCAAATAATTGGCTCCTCCTTCATTTTCCTAATTTTCTTCCTCATTTGCTTGCCCGTATTTTGTCCCGCAAAAAATCCAAGTTTCTGCTGCCTGACAAATCCATTTTCCGATATCCAGTGGAAGGGAAAGAAAAGAATCCAAAAGTGGGTTTCACATAATTATTTTCACCACAAACAAGAGTTGCTCCTCCTTTCCAAACAGAAGAAAATGAGTTCCTTCCCTTTGTCCATCCAAGGCTGTTGATCCTGTGTCCAACCACACGTCACCAAAGCTTCAATACCGCACACGCAATCCACTACGAATCATTCAGAAACCACGTAATATACGCTTTTTTATGGACTTTCATATAAACTCATATGTACAACGGCTGTGGCCGCTTCCCCCACCACATCTGTTTTATCACCAAAAAAAAGCAAATATATATATATGTTTGTACGGGTGTATGTATAGACAAGTGTATCATATCATAGCATAGCAATGTTTATGATCACATCGTGACTCGTGTTTCACTCAGTTCAGTGTTTTTTTTAATTCAGTTCCTTGTTTTCCTTTGTTGTTTACTCTTCATCTCTCTCCTCCTCTTGTCTGGTCCCCTAGAGTGGCTAATCTGAAGGGTGTTCTGGGCACGATCGGTTTACCTCAAACCATTTGTCAATGCATCTGCAAACAAAGAAAATGAACAAACCGTGAACATTTTTGCAGTAGAATCCTTGAGACTGATACAGACTGGAAGAAAAAAAATACAACCGACTGCTTAAAAGCAACTACAGAAGAGCAGGGAGAGGAGATACTGTAGGTGTGATTATCAAGTTAATTTATCGGCAAAACAGAGTACTATTACCATAAAAATTGAGCATTTAAGTTTAAATTGTGATACGGCACTATCAGCTGATTCCTAACATTTCCAGAAGTTTTAACAGAGCATTACAGCATTTTCAAAACAATCAGGAAATGTAAGAAGTAAAAATATGCAATGAATTTTAATAATTTCTACACAGACTGACATAACAGTGACTGCAAGTTATCTTGGATTGGATGATGGTGGTGGGCAAACATCTTTTGTGAAATTTGAATTTTATGGACTCTTTTGAGGCCTTAAAAATCCCATTGCAAACATGTCTAATATAAAGACTCTTATCACTTTCTCCCCACATGGCGCTTATAGAAATAATCTTTTACATCCACATTTTTAAAAATCTATACAGAATATCGCTATGCTGCAATGTGACGTCAATGCTCATCGACAAGGTGTGGAGGAAAAGAACAATAAACTGAAGACATCAAGTAGCGACCTGCAGGAGGGGAAGTGTTAAGGACCCAATCGGACCTGAATTTTTACATTCACAAGATATGGACAACTATAAACAAGGCCGGTGACAATCCTGAACCTGTATGAGGTCACAGTGCTCATTCATCCTTACATGACGCATGTGGCTTAGATCAGATCCGACAAGCCCTCTCCTTCCTTCCTAGAATCTCACTTAATGCTATTCCATGATGCAAATTTACAACAAGGAAGCTAAGGCCTGGTTAAGATTCTAAGCTCAGCTCTAAGCCGACTCCTGCCTCCTAAGGCTATCAGGAGTATTTTTTTTTTTTAACCCTAATCCCCGTGACAACCTCACTCTTTTTCTCTTCAATTATCACTAGTCCAGACAGATTTATTGGTTCTCTTATGACACACCATTAGCCAATCAATCTTTCCGAAAAAAGAAAGGCCAAAAGAGGAAACAGAAAAATTAGGTCAAAAATTCTTGATCTGAGCCTCATTTACTCTGGTTATTTTCATCATGAAAAAAATCAATAATTGCTCAGTTTGGAACTTGGGTTTAAGCTGGAAAAATGGCTGCCAAGAAAGAGTTGCAACATCCAAAATGAGTGACTGATGCAAAGAAAGAAAGAGTAATTGCAAAATTTTGTCCTCTTTTCTTCCAACACCTAAGTTTGTCTCCTAACGTTTTTTTCGTTTTTTTTTTCTGTGAAAGAGGCCTCATTGCAGGTGGTAATGTGATAACACTGTACATGTAGACCCAGGCTTACAGGAAAGGTGATTTTATCACAGACAAAGGAAAGGGCTACATGCTGGTGTCTGTATATTAGCACTGTTAGGATAAGACAGGCTACTAGATAAAGATCGTAAAGCTGCCAACATTAATAATTTGGGGTGGGTGGGGGGAGGAGGGGG
>JAWQUT010000551.1:238060-259289 GCA_033807755.1 Ellobium chinense | reverse complement strand
AGCCTGCTTACACCAGACGGGAGAATAATTAATTCGATAAAATGCCAGATTATTTGCTTTCACCTGATTAAGCCTTTTGTGATTATAATTAAATGTGTGAGACCCAGAGTCTGCAAGTTTTTACTGTTTAAATCCACTCCACATTACATGAAAATATGACCCTTACTGGTCTGGCTTTGTCACTAGAACTACAGCATTTACATTTGCCTGTTTGTAGATTTTATTTACTTGTCAATCATGCATATAATTTAAGTGCATGTTCGCAAAACAGAACCTTTACAAAGCAAATATTGAAACCGAACAGCACTGCTTGATTGCTTTACCAATACCTTCTCCATGCTCAATTGGAGTTGCAATGAGACAGAATTATCTGTACTTAATTTATTTTTCTCCTTTGCTTGCATTTTCTACTACAGGGCTCTTGTGCACCACTGAGATATGAATAATACGGTTTTAGAACCCTTGTGTTCAAGATACAGTTGACTTTGCTTTATTGCAAAGTGGATAACTGCAACAGCCTTGTGTAACAAAAATGACATTTTGCTGTATCACTGGATAACAGCAACTCCCACTGATCACAATGTCTTCCATGCTCCTGAGAAGTTGCAAGTCTCCACCACTCACAGGCATAAAGAAATTGCAATTAAAAGGCATTGAGATTATGCAGTAACTTTTACATGGAAAATACAGTAATCTGTTATGTGAAATTTGTTGTGATTAGGTGAATATGCAGAGTTAACTATATGAAACAGTGCCACAATCTCCGTTATTCAACTGCTGCTGCTATTCATCATTAATAATTTGCCATTCATGAATGGCAGGATAAAAACCACAGCATAAACCAGGGATTCCCAACTTTTCTTACTCTGTGCATCCCTTGACACCATTATGCATTCCTGTCTTAAAATCACTCAATTGGTCTTTGTAAAACTAAGTAAAGTCAATCAGTACAATGTATGTTTGTTAATACAATATGCTCTTTGCCTATACCCTGGAATTTGCATGGTGCTCCCTAGGGGGTAAGCATAATTCAAAGATGGGAACCTCTGATTCATGGTAAGGTCTGAAGTGACTCACCCTTTATGATATATACAAAGGCATGGTAATCTGGCGATTGTGTCCCCCTGAATTAGTTCTTCAAAGCAGATCACACACTCCCCTTTGTCCTCGGACAGAACATCCTCTGTGAAAACATTCAAATTAATAAGCAGAGCTCGCTATTTTACAGAGGAAGACTGCAAACATCAAATTAAGTATTCATCTTTTGGTACCCAGATATCGCTGCCTGGGATTAATACTGTTGTAAGTCCAATAATGATTTGAAAGACTTACAACAGTATTATTTCTGGGTGGTGCTACGGGACTAAACATTCTGTAACTATTCATCTGGATTTATTCTCTTGTCACTTTTATAGTTTTTGAGATAGGCTGAACATATGCATCATTGATTTATTGATAAAGGGCGGCACTTCAATTGAGGTGAGAAAAATTTCCCTGATAACCTTTAAGAATGTCACAGCAAACTACATCAGCTCTTGAAACACGACATTTTCTGAAAAACAGGGTTGTTTTTTTCCTGTTAGGGCATTTGCACATAACACATTATTTAAATGAAAGTGACTCTGATATGGCAATTCCACTAAAAACATTCTCCCAGAAATCTGCTTTTAGATGACAAACAATTTACTAAAATGAATTTTACCAGCTCGACCTTTGACAAATTTTCTGTAAAAATGATGATAATGAAAATACCATTTACACAGCACCTTTTCACCAAAAGACCTAAAGGTTCTATATGATTTAAAAAATCATAAAATGCTATGCACACAAGTGAATAGTTTTGTTGGACTTTGGGCTTCCTTAATTCTCTTCAACAAGATTTATAGTTCAAGAATAACTACACACTGTAATAAGCTACCAGAATTAACAAAAGTTACTTAGGTACTGTACAGCTGATCAGAACTATTCAACACACAATCCGATATGCTTGCTACAAAAACCCCTTGCCCTACTGTACAGCCTATAATGAGTCCCAAAATGATTGTTGTGTCCAATCAGTCATAAGGATATTGTGAAATTACATACTTTATACAAAACATCTGAAAGAATCCCATTACTTTCCAAATGAACTGTTTGGTTTTCTATGGCCTACTTAACCCACTGTGCCAATTACCAAGCTTCATTAGGAAACTTACCGTTATAACTAATACGTGGCTTTGTGAGACACATCACCAAATGGCACTCTATATCATCTGATGCTATCTGTTTTGAGCATACTGGACACTTGATGCCTAAGGAACACAGACAAGAAAATACTGGATATGAGGAAGAGGTGTGGAGAAAGAATGACAATGATGATGGTGGTGATGATGAATAACATTGATGATGATGATAATGCTGATGATGCTGGTGGTGACTTTTGACACTTGGTGCTTAGGGAATACAGACAACAAAATACTTACTGTCATACTGGTGGGGAGGGAAAGGAAAGGAACAGAAATGAAGACGACAATGATAGTGATGGTGCTTGTTGTGATCAAAGTCATGATGGTGAAGATGATGGAAAATAGCAAGTATCAGAATGATTCTCCCCTCCAGCCCCCCATTCTAAAAAAAAAAAAAATCACAAAAACCTCAATCTTGAAAATAATTTCTAACCTGACAAAAAGCAAATAGATAAAGAGAGTGAGAATACAAAGTGATATGAAAAGACAGGAAGCAATACAATGAAAAGTAACTGATGATGGACAAGGTTGACAGCTATAGAGCCGTCCCTTGAAAATTACAAACTCAAAAGCTAGACTATCTCAGTTTATCCTGCAGTCTTCAAAAATATACTTTATAAAGTTAAAGACTCAAAAGACTTGCTATGCTTCCCTCTACTAAGGACATCACTAATGACATTAATACTTTAACAACCCTCAACACAGATTTTAAGTTTTTCAATCCATGCCTTGAGTTCTCCTTGTAAATACGTCTAATTAATTAAATGATTCTTAAAATCCTTTCCTTGCTGGGGTCTTACAGGCAGTGAGAAGGTAAAGATGCAGACATGGCAAAAAGGACCTAAACAAGTGTTTGTGACAACCCTCATTCAGATGAGTATTTTCAGTTAATTTTTCTTAACAAACTTTAGACAAGCTGAATGTACAATGAAAGTATTTAAAATGACTCTATGCTGAGATTGTTTGCCAGTGAATCAAGACTTTCAGTCACAAACTGAAATCTGTGAATTGTTTCCTTTTTGTATCAAAACACTGAATAGATTGGTTGATAAATCACCAACAGCTAGCTGCCTTGTCTGAAGACTTTCAACTAATAAAAAACTAAATGAAATTAGGGATGAAATTAGGAACAATGACTACACAAATCATTTACCTAATTCAACTAATCATCATGCCTTCTAAGCATCACTAGCACCTCAACGTTGCCCAATACTGAAACCGACCAGCCCTGAAAAAACATGACCTCCAAGAAAGGCGTGACCTGACTTTAACAGAAACTGACATCTCTCATCCTGGCTTAAGACCTGTGAACTATTACAATGACACCAGTTCGAGTAAAACTAGCCATACTGGAAGTTACTAGCGTCAAAATTTCCCCTGGGGTCTGGAACCCCTAAACCTGAGAACAAGAATTACAGGATGCTGAACGTAATGGCAATCTATTGATTCTGGGATGGGATCTTCAACTCTGTAAAGTACACTGGCTCCACGTAACTGCAACTCCTCACGAGCCCCAGAGAAAGTTGCAGCTCAGACCAGCTGCCATTGCCTTTTACATTTAAAATACACTCCATTACTGGCAGCAGCCATAATTGTTATCCACTCTGAGTGGAAGTTACAACTAAGAGGAATTGATTGTACCAGGAAGACTCTGTAGCTAGGACTAGGTAGGGGAAGTGGTCCAGCTTGTGTGGGTAGTGGCAGTGAATAGTTCCATTATGAACTTTGAGACACTAAACTCTGATGCATTTCCATGGAAATGGAAGGGTGGAGTAACATCCTGTAGAATCAAAGAGTGGCCACACTTTGTAATCAGGTCTTTGAGGCGTGAATTCCACATTCTGCTTCTATGCAAATACTTTAGAAGTACATATAAGAAAACAAAAGGAGTTTACCAGGGAGGAAGGTAGTGAAAGAAAGGAAGTGAGTGAAAGAGAGGAAGAGAGAGACAGATTACAGAATTGGGAGGCAGAGAGAGTTTGATAAGGAGAGAGAGAGAGAGAGAGAGAGAGAGAGAGAGAGAGAGAGAGAGAGAGGAGGCACTCTTGTATCAAGTCGCATAATACAAATCCCCCTCCTTAAACATACCTAATTAGCCATGAACAAATGGGCCTCTAGCCCAGGTCTGGAGAATTTGGGAGGGGAGGGGGGAAGTTACCCAAATTAACAAATTAATCCAGTCAGTTGAGCTGCAGGATAAACATCAGCTCCACACTGTAGCCTTACAAACATTAGGCTAAGAAAACTATTGCAAAACCAATGGTATCAAACCATACATGCTGTAAGGGACTATATGAAGAGATTCATGCTGCACATAATATCACTGGGCTTTGAAAATGGCCAAAGCCATGTGATGAACGCTTATGCTGACAATTGAAATTAAAATGTGCCAAAAATTTCCCTCCAAAACTGCAGTTGCAAAGATAATCACGGAGTCTTTTTTGCTCTACCATAACATTCCGGCCTCCCTCCGCCCCTTCTCCTTTTCTCTCAGAAGCATGAAATGTGACTTTGTCAATGCATAATGGCGATATTCTATGTCATGGCATGGCACCCTATGATAACAAGTCACACCTAATGCAAAGGAATGTATGAAGAGAATAATACTGTTTATAAATTAATAGTAAGCTCTCCCTTCCTGGGACCCATCCATTGCCAAGAGGAAGCAAAACAATGACGTGCTTGCCCCTGTACCGATTATAATCTAATCATTATAATCTAAACAATGGCATATCATGTGAATATATGTAATATACATAATGGCATAGCATGTCATTATACCACTTCCTCTTTGCACTGGATTGGGCCCCAGAAGGGAACAGTTATACTATGTCTGTGTTCAGCACAATTATGATTATCAGAGACACGGTTTGGACTCCTGTCGCTAACCTCTGACATGAGTGCTCTTTGAACACTCTCAAAAATACCCAAGAAGACACTTGCTGCTAGCCATATTCAAACCATGGATCTTTTGAACAAAGTGCTAAGCGCTCTAACTCTTGGCCATTCTGTTACAGTACCGAGTGAACAGGTGCTGGGCATTCAGTGTAAGAATGTCTAAGCACATGATCCTAAAACCCTTCTAACCTTTCATAGCTGGAGAAAAAACAAAAAACAAACAGAGGCACAGTCTGACCTCACAACTTGAATTTCAGAGGTTTTGTTTTTTTGCTTGAAACTGGGTTTACAGTGCTTTGGCATAATAAAGGCTATACTGCACCTTCATTTTTGGCTAGTACCCTGAACAAACCTGCCATACAGACTGAAAATCTGGATACTATGTAAATGTATTCCCGTAATAACTATGTATTTAAAAAAAAAAAAACCCTTCAAACTGCACCACAAAATGGCAAAAATTAATAAGCCAAGAAATGTGTGAAATTTTGTGAAAAGACATGCTAAGTAAACTTTATTATTAAGCATGAATTTCGCAAGCATGGATTCATTCTTGCTCTGCCATTGTATTGTTCTGCTAGACCATGACAATACATTTATATTATCATCCGAGGCAATATTGTCAAAATGCTACTGTTCAGCACCTGTCATTATATATGGCAGCAGCACTGTATGTGCCCCAGGGAACTGAGAAAGTCTGAGAGTGAACTGGCCTGCTAAGGTAATAATAGTGTGAAGTCGCGTGAGCAGGTATTTGCCTGGATACGACACTTATAAACTGCATTATGATTATTATTATCATCTTCCCATGCACCAAGACTATACTTAAGATCAGACTGAAGTGCCATGAAGGTCTTATATTACATCCAGAGTGACATCTGAGCTAAGCTCCTACATTGCTTCTGCTTTTGTCTTGAAACAGGAAAAAAAAAGGGACAGAGTGCACCAACAGGAAATGTTTCCTGTTAATCAATGCTCAAAGAGCTTCCATTACAATCAATGGCTGTCTCACTTTGTTCATGTCTGTGAGCGGCACATAGCACTTAGTAAGCTGTACAGCTCAAGACTCTGAGACGCACAAATCATCATTGATCTTTTACGTGCTTTATTGACTGTTCTGTTGGTTGATCGATTGATTTGATTGTTTGTATGTTTGGTCCGAATTTTTGGGTTGGCTTGTTTGTGTGTTTGATTGGTGTGGTTAAGGATTTGATTTTGCTTTGGGGGCAGGGCCAGGATTAAAGTCTAGCCCTGAATTGGTCCACATCATCACAACTCCACAAAGCGAAGTGCTCAGCTGAATGGCTGGCATTAGTGCTTTTCGGTGAGAGGAGTGGGGTTAAGGAGAAGAGGGAAGGGGCTGGCAGGATCGTTTAAGTTAAAGGCAGGTCTCCCAAAGGGAGGGCAAAAGAGGCCGACAGAACGAGTTGACCAAAAGATGACAAAAAGATGTCTTCATATGAGGGGAAGGGTTGTACTAGCTGCGCAGGTGTGATTTGCAGGATCGGGGACGGTTTGAAAAAAATTAAAGACAGGAAAAGCAGGAAATTATACTAAAAACTGCGGTCGAATGTGAACTACGCAGGGAAAAAAACCACGACCAACAATATTTAATCCGTCCACACACACACGCACACAAATCATTGTCAACATTCTAAGTCAGTACACTTTCACGGTAATACGATCATGAAACACGACATGTGTTTATGATGCCGTGGCTGTGCGGTCTGTGCAAAAAGCTGGTCTGTGCCCGATCCTTCTGGTTAAGTCCATACTGCGGATTCCCATGGCTCGACGATCAGATATAAACCTTCACTGTGATCAAGAGGACTGACCTTGCGTTACGTGTGTGTGTGTGTGTGTGTGCTGGGGGAGGGGGGTGGCAATGATGGCCGCAGTTGAGATGAAGAATAGGAGGGCCTTGGTGGTGATGATGATGATGTGGTGGTAATAGTGGTTGTAGTGGTACACGTAATAGCAGAAATAGGTTGTTGTGGATGATGTGAAAGTTGTTGTAAACTGTGAGAAAGATTAATTCAACATCATGGGATTATAGTTTACAGCAAACTCGGGCCATCTCCAGACATTTTACAGACTGACAATAACAACAAGAACAAGAACAAGAACAACAACAACAATTTGCGCGTAAGCTGAAGGAAAGTGAAGGCGGTGGTTTAAGTCGCAGCTGCTTTTTCTTTTCTTTTATCTTGACCTTGAGGGGAGGAAGGGAAGAAACAATACTGCAACAATAACAGTGAATGGTTTTGTGGTTTTACTGTAAAGCCAGCTTATCTCAAGCAATGTCCTACGTGCTGCCGAAGAAGGAGACAGTGGTGGCCGTGGCTGTGTTGAAGGATGGGGAGGTATAGGACTGATGATTGTATTAAAAGGCAGTGACATTGCATAAACTGAAAGCGAAGTGACTTCAACAAAAAAGCAAAAAAAAAAAAAAGACCTGACTTCTTGAACTATTTTGACACCGAGTTGTCTTGGGTCACTTCCCATGAAGAAGAGGCGTAATATCTTCATCAAGTTACACCTTCCCGACGGTACAATTTCATTCTGAATTTTTTGTTTTCTTTTGTATTTGATAGTGCGGTTTTGCCTTTGACCTCAACCTTGCGGTTTACAGTGCGTGTCTACGGGATAAATAATTGATTGAAATGAAAGATTCATTCTCTCGCTTGATGTCAATCGGTGTCTTCGGCTTTGCTGCATTACCCGCAGATCACGTGAACGACTGCGTCGGATTCAAAGGCGGCGCAACCGGTGGAACCAATGAAAGCGAATTTTCACATCACAGCAGTCAATCAAATTCCTCCTCACAATGCATTTCTAATTCACCCTAAAATTTTGAATGTTTCGCTCACAAATGACAGTCAAATTCCTCCGCATGACATGTCCAATGGAAGCTTTGGTTCCAAAGTGATATTACGAGATCTGCATCTTCTAACGAATGTGTCATATCGCCGAAGTCAATTACGTTTCTCGATATACTGCTCCCTTGATTCCAAAGTCGCATGTATGCTGTATTTCTTGTCTTTGTTATAGAATTAACACACATGCCCCCTTGATTCCAAAGTCGCATGTATGCTGTATTTCTTGTTTTTGTTAAAGAATTAACATCCTTTCATGTACACGTATGACTGTGTAAAGATTGAAAAGAAAGATTTAAAAACACCATCAGATCGTCGTTAATGGGCGCCATTTAGACAACGCCGGAAGTACCCACAGAGAAACCTGGCATGACTCGAAGTTGGGATCTTTCCCGCCGAAAGACAGACACTCTACGTCTGAACCACGCTGTGAGTGAGACAATAGAGACATTAAATTACACTTAAATTGACACTACACTACACTACCAAATGTTTTGAGAGTTTTCCGTCGTTACCGCACTGTATTACTAACGTAAGGATTTATACGGTCACTTTACCGCACTGCGTTAACTAATGTAAAGATTTCTACGGTCACAGCAGGATTGGGGCCACCAGCCAACGAAAGCCGACAGATCCGATCGCAACACCCGATCAATTTTTCAAGATAAGGTGAAGTTTTCTTTGGGCCTTTTCTGGGAAACTGCCTTCCTCCTTCCTGGTTTCTACATGAGTGAAAAGCTGTTTTTTGTTCACCATACCTTACACGTACTATAGCGTGGGTCACCAGTCGTATCCGTTTTCCTCCTTTCGCAAACTCATGGGGATAATATTTCCTCACCATTCTCATACAGCGTTATCTTCACCTTCACCCCCTGCATAGTTATCATACCTCTGGCATTCAATAACCTCTTCTGCTGTCCAAACTGTCAAAATCCATTCATGACTTGAGCCTTCATTTACAACTGTCTCTGCGTAATCGTAACGTTGAAAGCTTTCCCTTAATAGCAATGTTCTCAAATAATAAGGTACTGTTTTATTTTTTTTTCCTATATCAAAGTCATCGGATAATCTCTAGGTAACTGGAGTGCGGATATAACGGAATCGACTGTACTTAACTATGTCCCAGGTTCGGAATTCTCCCCACCCCCCTCCCCTCTCCCCAACTCCTACACACACGCCACATCAAAAGCTCAAACACATTCTCCGTGTTATCAAAACGGGTTATTCGACTATCTTAACGCATGCCCTTCTCACACTTCCATCCAAGAGTACTATACTGAGAAATCTCAAGGCCTCAAACTTCACGCACTCGAATTGTTCACCTACATTTCATACAATATTCCAGTTCCCTGTGGTATTTCTATGTTAAAATTCACCTCACCGACTCGAATATCTCATTAAGTCGAATGTCTAAGTCGGTCCTCTCAAACTGAAGTTCGCCAGGTTCTATCGCAATTCAGCAATTCAAAATGGGTCACGCTACACCGACCTAACCGGCATACATAAAAGACAAACACGTTTGCCAAGATAAACCTGTTTTTAAACTTCCTGAATGGTTTTGCCCAGAGTTAGACTAGAGCTCCAAAAAATTTTCACACTGCGAATATTTAAACACTGTTGTCATCAAATCTGCACAGGAGATTCTCACTGCGAAGATTATTTTATACACTGTTATCATCAAATTTGCAAAGGACCCACTCATTCGGTTCACAGGAACCGGGTTTTCAAGTTCAAAATAAAATTTATCCAGCGTCACTTCTCAAATTCTTATCTCTTACCGATCGCAACGACAGAGGAAGAGTTCTGATAAGCATAGGGCATTTCCTGGTATCATGATGTGTTACGATCATAAAGCAAACTAGACGATGTGAAATTCTGATCCTACTTTGTAAAGTGCAATATAATCACAATACTGGCTGTGGCCGAACGGTTAAGGCGTTGGATTCTAGAGCTAAAGGTCATGGGTTCAGTTCCCGTCCACGATCACGTTTGTAAGTGCATTGGGAAAGCATTTCATTTATATTTTCCCCAGTCCACTCGTCTGGAAAATGGGTGCCTGGCTACAGGCACTGGAAGATATTGTCAGAATGCTGGTGATCAGCGCCTGTAAATAGTAGCGGCTCTGTATGCTCCCCAGGGAGCTGAGAAAGCCCTAGAGTAATCAAGTCTGCTCGTGCTCGGGTAATAATAGCGTGAAATAGCATGAGCGGGCGTTAACCTGGATACGAAACTTGTAAACCACATCGTTATTATCATTAACAGTAGGAAATGCCATATGCGCATGCCGACCTCCGCCATCACGGTTCGTGTCGAGATCTCAGCTTAAAAATCAAAAGCTTTANGTACTATACTGAGAAATCTCAAGGCCTCAAACTTCACGCACTCGAATTGTTCACCTACATTTCATACAATATTCCAGTTCCCTGTGGTATTTCTATGTTAAAATTCACCTCACCAACTCGAATATCTCATTAAGTCGAATGTCTAAGTCGGTCCTCTCAAACTGAAGTTCGCCAGGTTCTATCGCAATTCAGCACTTCAAAATGGGTCACACTACACCGACCTAACCGGCATACATAAAATTGTAATCTCGACAAGATAAACCTGTTTTTAAACTTCCTGAATGGTTTTGCCCAGAGTTAGACTAGAGCCCCAAAAAATTTTCACACTGCGAAGATTTAAACACTGTTGTCATCAAATCGGCATAGAAGATTCTCACTGCGAAGATTATTTTAAACACTGCTATCATCAAATTTGCATAGGACCCACTCATTCGGTTCACAGGACACGGGTTTTCAAGTTCAAAATATCCAGCGTCACTTCCCAAGTTCTTATCTCTTACTAATGGCAACGTCAGAAGAAGAGTCCTGATAAGCATATGGCATTTCCTGGTATCATGGCATTTCCTGGTATCATGATGTGTTACGATCATAAAGCAAACTAGACTTGATGTGAAATTCACATCTGATTCTAGTTTGTAAAGTGCAATATAATCACAATACTGGCTGTGGCCAAACGGTTAAGGCGTTGGATTCTAGAGCTAAAGGTCATGGGTTCAGTTCCCGTCCACGATCACGTTTGTAAGTGCCTTGGGAAAGCATTTCATTCATATTTTCCTCAGTCCACTCGTCTGGAAAATGGGTGCCTGGCTACAGGCACTGGAAGATATTGTCAGAATGCTGGTGATCAGCGCCTGTAAATAGTAGCGGCTCTGTATGCTCCCCAGGGAGCTGAGAAAGCCCTAGAGTAATCAAGTCTGCTCGTGCTCGGGTAATAATAGCGTGAAATAGCATGAGCGGGCGTTAACCTGGATACGAAACTTGTAAACCACATCGTTATTATCATTAACAGTAGGAAATGCCATATGCGCATGCCGACCTCCGCCATCACGGTTCGTGTCGAGATCTCAGCTTAAAAATCAAAAGCTTTATAATCAGTTTCAGCTACCACATGTACTAGACTTTATTATATGACATTTTATTATTCTCACGATCTTCCTTCCATCCTGTTTATTAGAAAATACAGTATATATAATTTTAAAAATATGTATCTAAAATAGGCAGGAGAGTAGGTTGCGGGGAAGGCCCCTCCTCCTCCTCCTCCTCCAAAAGCCCCAGCTGTTTCGAGCAAAACCACTGTGCTTTCCCATTATTATTGTGTCTCTCAACAGGTAAATTATCCCCCCTCCACTGCTACGCCACTGAAAAAAAAACACCAAAACCCGCAACCCCTACTGAAAATATGAAGCATTTAAGTTGTCTGTAGTAAAATCGTCAATGACACGACGCAAATACTGCGAGTGAAATTAAAAGATATAAAAAATAAAGGGCGAAGTATGTTCTGACATGTAGGCTACACGTCTATCTTCTTTCATATTATTGTATTCATTCAGACTAGGCGGTCCAGAGAGAGAGACAGAGAGAGAGAGAAAGAAGAGAGTGGGAGAGAGTGAAAGAGAGAGGGATGACAGGGAGAGAAAGAGATGACATAAGGGCAGAGAGATTAAAAAATGACACAGAAAGAAAGAAATACATGAACAAGGAGAGAAAGACACTGAGACAGAGAGAGGAAAAACATAAACACACCCACCCACACAGAGAGAGATAGATAGAGTGTGTGTGTGTGTGTGTGTGAGAGAGAGAGAGAGAGAGAGAGAGAGAGAGAGAGAGAGAGAGAAACAGGAAGGACCCACAGCCCGAATCAGAGATTATGCAGTCTGGCACAAAACTGAATAATTCACATGCAAAGAAACCAAAAAACCGCACATAACCTGAGGAAAATCAAAGAAGCATGAAAATATTGCTTGACGTTTCTCTGAAATACTGTATGTGTTGCTTCACATTTCGTTTGTATCTCTCGCTCCACCAATGATGAATATGAATGCATAATTTATTCTTGCCTGTCTGCTCATATCGTCTATGGCATCGTTTAACATCGTATCCTATAAGAAACTCAGGTTTGGAGGAAAACATACAGGGGTCATTGCAACCATTTTATATTAGAGTGAAAAACCGAGAAGACCCAATTTAAAGAGATTCAAATTACCACTGACATGTTATGGTGATATAAAAGGAGAGAAAAGGCATAAAGGGGACATAAAACTTACACTGAATTCAATCGCACAATTCATACCAGTACATGTTTTTCGAATTTCAGGAGTTAACATTTCGTACTCCATACAAATTTTGCAGATAGCCAATATACTGTACTTTCAAATGTTAGTTTACAGGAAACTCATATAACAACATATAGGATTATGCAAACCGATCCGACCGAGTCCGAAGTGGCCACGACCATTTGCAGGTGAGGCTTGCCTTCCGACGCTAACTATCGGATGGTGCAACTTTAAATGCTTCAGCTCTTTCACACATTTCTGACAAATTGATACACATTTACCACCAAATTGTATATCTGTAGTCCAGTAGCAGGATACAAAACCCTGCACTGTCTGTTTACAAGCATTTCTTTGTATTTTGGAGTAGTTCTCAGTGCCCTTTTGAACTTATGCCCGAATGGCCGCAACCCAGCCGCTTGCCTTTTTCACAATCCAACATGGCCGTAACGTATAACCAAATCTACACTGTATCATAAATTGTGAAATACAAGCTTGCACGTTAACAGTGAAGATTATATCTCAGTGGCTATATCAGAAAGTGGAAGCAGTCCGTGGCATTAGCTAAAAAAACGACTATTTTCTCTTTCTCTCTCTTCCCCGCCCCCTACCTGTCAGTCCCATTTCTAATGACTATAGGTATGAAGATGCCAATAACACCTGGCATAAAAATATGCAATTTTAAATAGTCCCTACAAAATCAGAAAACTGGCAATGGGGAAGGGGGAATGGGGTTGGATTTGAAATTCAAAGGCTTAGATAGGTGCAAATACATTTGTAGAGTCAGAATAGGTGAGGTTTAACCACTCAAGTATAAAATTTGTGGTTGCTGCTAGGTGGGTAAGGTTACCCTGTTTACTGAGTGAAAAGGCCTAAAATATCAGGTAGCCTGCCTAAGTTCTCAAACTCTAATTGGTTTTAGGGGCTTTTTCATTTGTGTCAAAATTTGAAGGATGAGCTAAACAACATGTTTGGAAAGTATTTTGACATGAGACCCCTGGATAACTTAATGAGAGGTGTAAAATCTTAAAAAGGCAGTGAAAAAACATTGGCATCTTTATACCTATATCAGAAAAATGAAGTAGTCCGTGGCATAAGCTAAATAAACGACTATTTTCTCTCTCTCTCTTTCTCTCTTTCTTCCCCGCCCCCTACATGTCGGTCGCATTTCTAATTACTATATCAAAGATAGTCACTGATAAGTGACAACCGCCTGCGTTAACTTCTCAAATGCCCTGTGCGACTTCTCAAATCTTCTCAAAGATTTGTGCTGTAGTTTGTGTAACGTTTTCAAGTCCCTTTTCATCACGTTTATGGCAATATCAGAAGAGGCTTCGTTGCTTTGAGGCGACGGGATGCCCTTGAAATACCACACTGAGTACACAAGGAAAAGCCAGGCGTTAGAAGAATTCGAACCCAGCATCTTTTACACCAACAGACACGCGTCCCATCTCTCGGCCACCCTTCCAGCTAACTCCCTCCCAGGAAAGGCACAGATAATTTTATCAGAAATATAGTATGTTGAAATATGGCATCGGGCGTGTACAGACATTATTCACACAATGGGGTTGAGGCGGAAGCCTTGGCCGAGATATGCATTAGTGATCAAATAATATTGCTCAGCACATGTCGTAAATGCGCAATCAATAAACTCAACATCAGCTTTACTAATTCATTCGAAGACGTATGCACAGCGCTCCGCCATCACTCGTCCACTCTTCCGTCTCTCTCTTTCTCCCTCTCTCTCTCACACTCAAAATGAAATTGAAACGGGCCTACGCAACATAAAAACGCGTATTACAGGTGCTCTAGAACAGTACAATAAAATGGCATCTGATGCCACTCACACAGATTTACTACCCAATCTTTTTTTCAGACTAGATCTAGAATCAGGAAAAAAAAAGGACAAGAAATGCCCTCAACATTTCTCCGGATAACAAACAACGTAAATATTAAAAACAAACAGACATACATACAGATACCCATACATACAGACAGACAGACAGACAGACAGACAGACAGACAGACAGACCGACCGACACACACACACCTTGCATGCCATCAATCAAGACAAAACCCAACGATACAACATAAGAACTCTGTTCAATTCTTGTTTGCCACTTTTCTGTGTTGGTTGTATTTAAAATCCATTAGAGCGAACGACTTATTCGAAGAATAGTGAAAAGGTGATCAGCATTTTTTTTTTTTTTTTAGTTCGGACCTGCCCTGGTCTCATCTTTTCGTTTGGGTGGAGTGGATTTCAGATTCAATGGAGACAGATCCCTTCTTCCTGCTTTGTCATGGAGTTGGAAGTTCTCCATCCAAGACTCTTCAGTGCTATCTCTATTATGGAGATCTGATAGTAAGCCACTTCAAGAGACAAGCATTTTCCGGGAACCAGGCCGCTGGATAGATTAAACTTGGTGAAAGTGAAAACTTTTTCGCTCTGGACCGTTACGACTAGACTAGATCCAAAACCACAAAACAGTGCCTCTACAAAATCTGTCTGTCTGCCTGTCTGTCTGTCTGTCTGTCTGTCTGTCTGTCTCTCTCTCTCTCTCTCTCTCCTCGTGTCCTTTTCTCCCTTCTCACTTTCTTTGATTTCCTGTAGTTTGTGTATTGAATTTATGTTCTTGGCCTAGAGCCTAATAAAGAATTTAAGTCTTTAATTCCACAAAAACAGTACGTTTGAATCAAGCAGGAAGAAAGAAACTAACTTTCGCCAGAAAATCCAACTTCAGCTGATAAAAATGTCCATGAAATATGACGTTAAACTTTATTGACTGATATATCTCCGGGATTTATTAGGGAACATGAAATTCGTAAGCAATCACAATCTAGGCAGAAGCGACCGAGAAATCTGCTTCGATTTAAAACACAAGCTTTCATTCTTTCATTGTCTGAGACCAGTTATTACTTCCAGGTTTAACTATAAACGAAGAAATGAATGCCTTGTCACGTAGCAAAATCTTCTCAAACGCTTGTTATCACTAGTTAGATCTTTGATGTCCACGTTTATCTATGCATGGAGACATGTCGTCACGATCATTCCAAAATCGCCGAAGTAAGTTTTGGATGATTTTAAGTTGTTAACATTACTATGACCTTCCATTTAACTTCTTTTTCCTGTTAAAACAAATGAAGAGTTTTGACTATATCCCGATTTTACAAGCTAAATCATATCGGCCTCATTGTTTTCTTTGAGCAACAGGTTAAAAACGCTAAATTTCTAAAAAAAAAAAACAACAACAACACACTTTCTCCAAATATGGAATGAGCATGGCGATAATATAATGCATGCCTTGTCACGGAACAAAAATCCCCCCTCTAACCTGAACTGATAGCTAGAAACTTAGAAAGCATAAACACTTCAGAGGCATGACATTTCAAAAGTAGTTTTCCCGAGAGCAGAAGCTTCCTGATAACCGATATGTCGGATATGTCGTCAAATCATCAGCAGACAATGACAGTACAAAACAATACAGAAGAATGATAACACTGTCAGGTCCCGAGGCAAAAAAGACACTGATATGCAAACTGAAAAAAAAAAAAATGACAGAAGATCTGTAGGTGACCACAGTGGCAGAGCAAGGTTGCTAGATCTGGTTCTTTTGGAGCCATTTCAAAGCTTGCGCATTAACGATGGGGGTCTCTTAATTTCCTAAGAATTACATTCGTACCTCGGTGCAAAATGCATCCTTAGTAGCGTTCAGCATGCAGAATTGATGTAATTCTCACAACGGTAAGAGCTCCCATCTTTAATGCGCAAGTTCTCAACATCGGATTTCTGGCTCTTTGAAGGCAATTGGCTCTCACCATTGGCTCCTTCTTGGCGTCCAAGGACATCTGATCAAACAGAACTGTTTCCCTGCGTAAAGTGCGTTAGAAAATGTCTCAAGGAGCCGTTTCAAGTAACGAGGAGAACTGGACTGTGGAATGCCACCTCGCATCCTAGGTGCAGATAGGGGATACGGAAAAAAAAAATTCAAAAGTATTTTCCTGAAAGCAGTAGCTTCCTACCTGCTGATACCTCTTCTGATAAAATCAGCTGCGGTAACCATAAAACAGTACCAAGTAACGATGACACACACTGATCTCAAGGACACTGAAGCAATTGGCTCCCACCTTAGGTTGTTTTTTTTTTTGACGTTTGATCAAAGTGAGTTGTTTCCCCGCTTTAAGTGCATTAGAAATTATCTCAAGAAGCGATTTCAAGCAGGGAGGAGCCCTGGACTGTGCGGGCGTGATCTCGCACATTTCATGCAGATGGGATACGGAAGAAGATTTCAGAAGTATTTTCCTAAAAACAACAACTTCCCAACACTCTTTCTGAAAAAAAAAAAGACAATCAGCAATGGTAACCCTAGAACAGTACCACGGTTCGAGGACACTTTAATGATCCCAAGGACACTGAAGGCAAACCTCTCTCATCACTGGGTCTTTCTTGGCATCCAGGGACATCTGATCGAAGTAAGTAGTTTCCCCACGTAAAGTGCATTAAAATTTGTCTCAATACGCCATTGTAAGTTGCCAGGAGCCCCTGCACTAGATAGTGTGATCTCACATCCTTGATGCAGATATGGGATGAGGAAAAAGATTTCAAAAGGAATATCCTGAAAGCAGCAGTGCCAGCTTCCCGCCTGACTGCTGATACCCCATCTGATAAAATCGTCAATGGTAACAAAACAGTACCAGGTATCAAGACACTATTGATCTCAAGGGCACTGGAATACAGACGATAAAGCAGATGAGCAATGTTCTGGTGAGCCTATCATATCGTCCACCTGCTGCCAAATTATCATAAGTCGACTCTTTTGTGAGAGAGAGAGAGAGAGAGAGACAGAGAGAGAGAGAGAGACAGAGAGAGACNAGAGAAGGACAGAAAGTGAAGTGCTTGTTGAAAATATTGTTATTTTGCTCATTTACAGCAGATAGTTGTCTGAGCTCAATAAACATATTGTTATTGACTCTTGCGATACAATAATTTGAGCATATCAAAGTCCAATGAAATGAGGATACGGAAGTTGAGAAAACACTCAGGTCCTGGCAAACCCCTCCCACGCCACCATACACTATCATTTTTCCCAGCAGAATTACCAATCAATACCTTTCTCAGTTTCCTGAGGAGGAAAAAAAAAAAAAGGCCACTGTACTTTCAAGATGCTGATCATTACACTTCATACCCTTCACACACAAATGTGACAGACCCTGGAAAAATGTAAATTATATACTTCCTTAAGGCATTTTTAGGATAATCTGAGTAAAGGGAAGAAATCGAACTCCGGTGGGATATGGTGGGAACATGGAATGCCAAAAAACACGTAAAAGCAAAGTCGGGGCAACGAAAAGGACAGATTTGGGAGGGAAGTGNGGGGGGGGGGGGGGGGGGGGGAGGTAGCATGACTTTTGACGCTGAAAGAGTCGACTCCTTTTTATCACTACTTCCAAGGAGAACGACAAAAAAATTTGCGGATGAAAGGAGTTACACTTATCAACTGATCTTTACGACAAAATCGAAAAAAAAACAAAATCCCAATATTCACATATCTGAAAAAGGATCCTGATTTAGTGGAAACGCCATCACGACGCGACCGTTCCCGCATATAGCCCTGCCGTGTCCCTCTATTGCCACATACATAAGGACAAATATTGACACCCATGACGGAATCAATATTATCATTATTCTTATTCTGGGTAAATGCGGGAGCAATGACGCCCAAACCTAAAAATAATATACTTGTGTCTCTAGGCTACCTCTTGTCTGATCTTTACCAGTCTGATGAGAGCGATTCCCACACTTAACCTTAAATCTTTTACCCTGGATTTCACCTCAGTGTTTATCTAGGATTTTACGGGGAATGTCAACGTTCTGTACAATAAAAAAAGGCACAGACAGAACTGCGCGCAGTCTCAGCGAAAGGATGNAGTTGTTTTTTTTTTAGGGGGGGGGGGGGGAGGAAGAGAAGGGGGTTTGGGACAGGGATACGTCGATACAAAACTCACTTCTTTACGGCTAGATGTAAAACGCATTCTCTTTTCCGCTAGATGTAAAAGGGAATTCCTTTCTGGCCAGACACAGGCGCACAATGCACTATTTTCGGCCAAGGACAACTAACTACTCTTCGGCAAGGCCCAACTGACATTATTTTACGGACAGGCGGTCAGCGCACTGTTATTCGGCAATAAGCTAAACGTACAAATTCTCGGCAATTTGAAAGAAGCACTACCTTTTGGTAAACTACACAGCGCATCTCTCTCCCTTCCACGGAGAAGAACTTTCATAAAAAAATAAGGGACTCAAGACTGCCAATGCCAGCAGGACTCTACATCGTCAATCCCATGTTTCCCTCTTATTCTGACATTATTTTCTACACAACTTTACGTCCCTGAATACAGAAATACATTATAAAGTGTCGAGAACAAATTATAAATGCCGAAACTTTTGATCCAGATAAACCCTGGTAGTGAAACGTGTCCAACTCTTTCACAGGCCAGCGGCTGTATGCATAATCCATACGTTAGTTAACGTAGTATGTTAACCGCAGTGAACGCTACTAATATTTTGGAAGTTTCCAGTGGTTACCGCAGAGCGTTAACTAACGCAAGGATTATGCATACGGGCACAGATCTTGTGTCTAACGCAGAAGACCACGTTAGCACAACTATAAAACGGTAATAGTGACAGGCAACACCCTACCGTCTTCGTGTAAAGCATCGATACCTGCCACCTGTCTATTACTTTTTTCTCAACACGGTTCTGAGTCAGCCTATCTGTTCAATCTGTCATCGAATATAGTACTCTGGGTCTTGGAAGTGTTCATTATTCGACAGAAATAAGCTTCTTCCTGAAAGAATAACTGTTAAACCTAGTATGCACAAATCAATATCCTTTATGAAATGTATAAAGCAAGAAGAAATTAAACCATTTGCAATTATGGGCTATAAAATTTTACACAACTGCCAGAGACTGACCTTATAAACATATTCTGGTGAATGCCTGTGATATGAACTGATGTGTATTGTAAATGATTCGAAACCAATCAAACGTGACGTTCGAATAATTTATGAAGAGAAGCAGATAGAAAGATAGAAAGAAAGAGACAGCATTTGGTTGCTGAATGAGAATGGACGTGGTTGGCAGTCGAGTTGTGAACGCAGATGGCTGGCACGATTTATAGTAACGGAAAGATTGATGTGCGACAAACAACGGTGCGAAATGATAATTTGTAAATATTTTTCAATGCATATATTGATGTTCAGTATTGGCATATGCCTATAAATAAACAAAAAACTGAAACTGAAACCGTAATTTCAACGTGAAGTTTTAAGAAACTACACTAAACTGACTTGAATAAAATGCGATGGCACCCATTACCATGTATATCCACCTCTTTCAAACTAGGGTAGACTGTTAGATGGAAAACGAAGGGGCAAAAATTCTGGACAAGAAGTCCCTCTCCACCCTCCAGGGTTAGCAAGAATTTTAAAAACAGTTTTTCATGACATTTTCCTAATGGTCTAATAATATGTTTCCATGACAATAGTGTAATTCAAACCTTCACACGACAACTTTAGAAGTGTAACTGGTGTAACGTTTAAGCAGCGTTCGATAAGGTTTTATTTTGCCGTTGCACTGGCAACTAGTTCAAAAAAATACAAAAACAACAAAACCCATGAATGCACAGTAAAAGTTTTCATATTCCAGTAAAAAAAACCCAAAACAAAAACGTTTTCGCTGATTCCATGTATTTCTCAGATCTAGACAATGGCAATGGGAAATTTCCCAGTTTCCAGGTTTGGGGCCACCCTGCCCCTCTTTCCACACCTTCCCAGTCCCACGATTAACTTTCGCATTCAGATCAACGTTCTTGTGCAGCAGTAAATAAAAACACGAAAATCGATTCTCTACCCCCTTCCCGATCGGGCAGGGCAGCACACATTCTGTCTTCCAAAATCATGGCCTTGAAACAGCGCGAAAACTGAGATCCACAATTACTGTCCCCTTGATGACAGATATTCGCCCTAGTCCCGGGCTGGTATCGATAGATTATTCGATACCAAGTATACCTTGATATCGGTATCGGCGAAAACTCGTCGTCGAGTATCGAACGGTTTGATGTTTTTAAACTCGCAGCCAGATATTTCAAGGCTCTCTGACTTGCTGTGACTTGGTAAAGAAAAACATGTTCCCAGACAGGAGTGCAAGTCTTTTTCTGCTGCTTTCCAGTAAAACAGAAAGGTGGATTGTAGTTATAATTATGCCGCAATTGTGCAAAAAATGGCAAGGCTTGGCTTTTTTACTAGCAAGTGTTATTACAATAGCATCTGTTTGGATTTTTGCATCACTTCTTATCATAATAGCTGACACATGATACCGTCGGTTGCGGTCATGTTTCATAAACCAATGAACTACTTAGTATCGGTATCATTACTATCATTACCCGGAAAAAAATCGGTTCGACACCTGAAAAAAAAAAAAATATTGAATCGCACCGATATCTAAAATGTGGAATCGGCCCAACCGATACTTAAAACGTGGAATCGGCCCAACACTTCTCGCCTCAGGGGGGCCACAGCCTTTCCGGCCTCTGTCCCATCCGATTAGCGCAATAATAATAATA
>JAWQUT010000551.1:212887-223670 GCA_033807755.1 Ellobium chinense | reverse complement strand
CGGGGGGGGGGAGGGGGGGGAAAGAAGGATACTTTCTGTCATATCCGCCACTGACTGAGGCTAGAGGACAAAATATATATTAAAAAAATGGCAAAGGGAGCGAATACCAGAAGGATAAACAGTGACTCTTTTACCTTTGCAAATATTTATCTAGTCTCGACATGCAAGGGTTTTGAAATGTAAAGCGCGAACAGTTATGGCACAACAGGCCTTCAGGCTGAGGATCTGTTAATGAGGCCACATTTCAACATCAATGGGCCCTTAAAGAGGCAGACTAATAACGTCGATTTATTTTCATGATTCGGCTCCAGTTTTTTTCTTTTTTTTTCTTTTGGTTGTTGGTCTCTTACAATTCAAAAATCGAATCCTTTGTTTCTTTCAGACAGTCACAGGATCAGCATGTAGTGAGAGAGAGAAGGGGGGAGGGGGGGNGGGGGGGGCGGAGGTGGGGAATTTCCATGATGGTGGAAGAGGTAATATGTTGGTGAGATGGAGGGGAGCTGAGAACGACACTTAAGTACATCATGCAGAGGGGAGGGAAGATGGAGAAATGGAAGTAGAGAGAAGAAGAAGTGGTAAGTAGAGAGAAGAAGAAGCGGTAAGTAGAGAGAAAAAGAAGCGGTAAGTAGAGAGAAGAAGAAGTGGTAAGTAGAGAGAAGAAGAAGGGGTAAGTAGAGAGAAGAAGAAGTGGTAAGTAGAGAGTAGAAGAAGTGGTAAGTAGAGAGAAGAAGAAGTGGTAAGTAGAGAGAAGAAGAAGTGGTAAGTAGAGAGAAGAGGTGGTTGGGGTGAGGGGAGGAGAGGAAGTGGTTGAGTGGTGAGGAGGAGGGGGGAAAAAAGGGGGCACGGCTAAAGTAGGATTGGTTTGGTGACAAGTGACAGGCAGAACTGACGAGGAGTGAATCTGAGAGGAGGAAGAGTGTTAAGGTGCCTCTGTCTCAAACATAAGCGTAACTACCACAGAGAAGGATATCTACATGTACAAGTATTAAGGAAGTAAGGTTCACCTTGAAGTGAAGAGTCAAACCCTTGAAGGAACAATAACAACAATAACAAAACGCCATGTCCCAGTTTTTTTGTGTTTTTTTTTCAAGCACATGCTAATGTCATGTTATGGATTTAGCTCCTAAACTGTAACTAACTAACAGTAAACTGCTCCACCCTATTACAGCCCAGTGTGATGTCAGACTCTGACTGACTTAAAACAATAGGGAGACGGAACTTGAGGCAATCACAATAAATAATCCACTGAAGATTAACAGGATTACGCAAGCCCCATCAATCAGGTTGTACAGATTATACATGCGACTGTAGGATCTTTTATACTCGAATTCCAAGGGACCAGCCCATTATTTTGAGCTGAATACCATTTAGAGTTTTTTTAGTAAAAGCTGATACAGGAAACAGCTTCCATACTAAACATGCTAACTCTGCCTGTATGTAGGAAATGGCTTTTTTAGGAATAAGTAAACAATATCATTTCAGGATGTGGGTATTCTTTAAAAAGAAAATGAAGACAAATAAAAGGTTGTACCAAACAAATCCTGATAGTGTAAACAGAGATTTTGACTGTACATAGATAAGTACCAACACACAAACCCTTAAAGCTTTGCGTCAGCCCCCTATATTCCCAGTTTTTGTTGATCCTACCACACTGCCTTCGGCCTTTTTTTGGTCACCTTTTGCATATTCAAATATCTGTTATATATTTTCCCTTAGCAAAACTGTAATGCTTATGTTTATACATGCTTGTTTAAAAATATGTTTAGGCAAAATCGGTATATATATGCGCACTGTTCCTGCTTTTCTGTGTGAGTGTGAAAGCTGAGTGAATACACAACTTGGGACAAAAGCACTGCAAAAAAAAGCAATGCGTGCATGGATCTTCTGATTCTCAGTACATGAAGTCTCACAGCAAAATTTCTCACAAGCTTGTATTTTCATCCTAGACCTGAATTATCAAAATCACTGCAAATTTTTGTTTTCCTGTGTCTCACTTACAACCGAAAAAACACCATATAGTGACCCCATATTGATAATAAAGTAAGGCATGACAACAAGCTTAAGTGAAAACACAAGGACCAGAAATGGCGACACAAATGACCCAAGTCTAAGCCTGAGAGCCTTGAAGAGTCCAAGACTGAATCTTACAAAAACAAGAGAGGCAGGGTCCACTAATTGCTACTCTACAGGCATATATGGAAAAAGGTGTGAATCAGCAGCAATATATCAGCATGAAACCAGCTGCATGTAACTGAACAGATATGTTTTAGTTGACAATGTAATACCGCATTAGTCAAAGGCGTTCAAACCTGCAGGAGGTGTGCCCTAGAGGACCACCATGCAAATTCTACCAGGGTTGCTGGGGNAGAAGGAGGAGGAGGGGGGAAAGGTAGGTAGGAAACAACTCTCATATCTTATTCTTAACAACAACAACAACAACAACAACAACAACAACAACAACAAAAATAAAACCAAGTTAAAGCTTGACATTACTTTACTTGGTAGTAACATCAGGGGAGTAATTTTAAGACAAAGATATGAGCGATTATATTTTGCCATCAAGGGCTAGGTTGATTATGAAAGGAAGGAAACCTTTGGACTAGCCAGAAGAGGGAAAGGGATCACTTGTGTGCTAGGCCTGCCAATGTCAGATCCAACCAGTCTAGCTACCTTCATGCCCCTTTTCTCCATGTCATTGTCCTCTTGTTGACATGACCCTAAAATCAGATGTAATGTTGTAACACTTTGATAAGATTAGCGTGATCAAACATCTTCTAACTTGTCAAAGCAGGTCAGCACACACACAAATCTCGCTTGGGCTGTCATGAATGCTGTGCCATTGTCAAACTAAGAATTAGCTCAGGTTTTGTGTTATCTGGTATGTAATTGAAATAATGGCTGAGATCTTAATAGAAAAAGAAAAAAGAAAAAAAGGAACTGAAAAACAACTTGTTGATATTAAAGACTATTCTAGACAAAGACACACTAGACTAGTGTTTCTCACATATGGCTGGGAACAACAATAAATGGCAAAAAAGGGNGGGGGGGGGGGAACTGTAAGCAAAAAAAGTTTTATTTTCTTAATAGTAATAATAATATCAGTTTGTTTTTGCCTTTTTAGCAGGCATTCTTCTATGAAACTAGACAATCAGTGCCGAACTTCAAGTTTCTCTCCAGCTGCCAGTGTACTGCAAGGCAGGATAGCCTCAAGTGCTTACTGTCCCAGAGCCCATCCCAAGCAAATGATCTATCTCCATTTTATTAAGACCCTTCAAGTAGTCTCAGGAGATAAAGGGCAAAAAGTTAAAGTTTTGGTTATCATCATGTTATTTAACCAATCACAGTAATGCAGTAACGGTAAGTCTGATATTACATATTCCACAGTCCATTTCCTTTGGCGGGAGGAATTCCATATGTGTGCCAGAAAGATTTCCGCATGGAACACATCGCACCAACAACATACCCTAACCCTAACCCTGACACTGGGTTAGGGTTATGGTTGGGGTTAGGGTATGTTGTTGGTTCTGTGTATTACATGCGGAAATCTTTCTGGCACACACATGGAATTCCTCCCCCTTTGGCACATGGACAAGCAGTGAAGATTCCTTATGAGCCTAACTAACAGCAAGTGCTGATGAACATGCCATGCATTAGATATGAATGAAAATGAAAGTGATAAGTGTAGAGACAGGAATGAAGATAGTGAGTTATCAGATGAATAAAAATGGCAGATGGAGTGATAACAGTCTGTCCCATTAAGAAACAAAAATAAGAAGCCTTTCACAAAGTTATGAAGTTAGATACCATTAACAAAATAGGGTTTGACCTTGAGCTTATCACTTTCAAGGGAACCTGATCCTCTCCTTGAAAGAGGCACATAAATCAGGATGGGAAAGAAACCCACAGCTTCGGTTATAATTCTAAAAATGGGGTCAGACCATAGAAAGCATAATATTTTACCTAAAATAGAAGGAAAGAAACCCTTAACGTGCATTCTTTGTTGCCTCTGCAGCTACAGAACCAATTCATATATAAAAATACTGGCATGGCAGAAATAATAATTTCTATTTCAAGGGAAACACTGTCGCTGAATATATTCACCACCATAGGCCAGTCTCAGAGTCAAATTATACGAATTTCTGCCATTTACAAACAGTAAGCTGTCAGAGGAAGTCCACACAAACAGATATTTTAAGCAGCATGGCAGAATAAAAACTAACTGACAGCTAGCCAGAGTGCAAGTGGAAATAATATAAGGATTCTTCAGAGTGTTGACACAGAACCATGGCATTAAAAAGGCTCTAACCCTTACACTATGAAATGATATCCTCCTCACTCCCTCCCCTTCCCAGTGAGTTAAGACAACTTTTAAAGAATAAAACAACAACAAAAATGAAGACTGAAAGTAGATAGAAACACTGAAAACAAAAAGGAAGGATGTCTGGGGATGTGATGTGGCCTCACCAAGATAGTAATTTCATAATTTCTATACATCACCAACCTGATCTTCGGAGATGGCTCAAAGACTAAATAACAAACTTTGATTCTAATGAATAAACCTAAATGAATGGTCACCCTGTTTTATTCCGTTCATGATCTGAAATTGTCACTGATAACTGATAGAGAAGACTAGAAGATGAGGTGAACAAACCTAAATTTTAACTTTATAATGGGATTATGAACAATTATGACTGGCAACTTGTCACCAAAATGACAAGTTATCTCAGTGAAGATATGTCAGTAATAGCCAAGGTATTATCGGCGAGACATGCATCTCTGTCCTGTCACACTGAGTGATATGCCAAACTGATTGCAGAATTATTTGATTATTAACTGTTAAATAATTATGTAGATTGTCAAATATTTGGTCCAACACTTACTAACTGATTAAGAGTGCCAAGCTGCACTGATTACAGAGTGTATCCAAAATAAAAACTGCTCCAACATATCACAAGAGTTCTACAGTCAACAGTGACAGCCTATCACCAATGGTTTCTCTACTTCAGGGCCAGCATAAAACTGCCGCTCAGTGCCTAATAATAGTTTGATGAAGTGTTATAATCAACAAGTAAACAATAAGGGTAAAACATGATCCAATAAAAGAGTTAACTAAGGAGGTAGAGAAAGAGACAGACTAAGAAAAAGAAAAAACAATGACTGAAAGAAAATTAAAATGTTAATTACATGAAATATTTGATACCAAATACAAGAGAAAGGGGAAAAGAAAGGCATACAAACTGATAAATTTAAAAATAATATTGCAGTATAAGACAGATAATCAAGATCTTAAGCTCAAATACTCAAAAACAATATTCTGACAAGACAGTGAGCGTGATAGAGAGTGATCACAATGAATCAGCATTTAGAAAGTTTGTATTTCCATAGGATAAACGGTGGTATCACAGCATCAACACCAGGAGAACTATCTTTATTATCCGATCCAAAGACAAAATGTACCTCATCGTCCTTGCAGCTTCTATGATTATGATGTTCATTATTTCTACTAAGTTTGCTTAGACATTCTGTTAGTAGTGTTAGGAACAATGGCTTACTAAGTCTCTGACTATTGAATTTATTGATTTCTAGACCCAAGCTTGTGATTTGTAAATCAATTCTGTAACTGAGATGTTTTGATGATAAGACAAGATGACATGATCTTACCCAACATCCCCCCCATCCCTTTATCACACCAACAATACAGTAATAATACTAATAATAGATCTACTGCATGAAGAAGTGAATGTAAACAACACAGAAAACAACTAGTCTACTAATGAAGTGATTGTATGAGTCACTGAGACTTTTTCATATCTTTAATTTATACTAATGTTAGTCAGGGCAAGATTCATCCACTATAAGTTAAATTTCAGAAGATTATAAATCTAGTCTAGACCAAATCATACCTTGCAGAGCAAACAGATGTACAGGTAAAGAATGTGTGAATGGTCTCCCACCAAACAAAACTGCAGCATCATCACCAGGAGAACTGGAGTCTGAATCAGGTGAACTACTCCTGTGTGTACCACCAGATGCTCCAGGAATACTGAGAGATCCTGAATTTCCTGAAGTTTGAAAATTCCCAAGGCTCCGAGCCCGAGTCCTCGAAGACTGTCCCCCATTTCGGGCTACAACTTCTGTGCCTCCAGCACCACCACTTGATCCCGGGGTGCTTGCAGAGTAAGTCCGCATTCGCGGTTGGTTGTTTGTGCTCAGTTTCAGGCCCATTACCACACTAAACACTGGCCTTTGCTGATGGATATGATAAGCCCTAAAGGCCACAAGAGGTACAGCAAATCAGAATCTGTTGGGTTTAACTTGTCACTACAGATCCACATTGCTTCGCTTTCTTGGCCGCCATTTTGTTTTCCTTGTTTGCGTCAGGAACCAACACAAAAGTGACGTAAATGAGCATGTGAGACTTAAAAATAGAAACTTTTCGTGACAATCGATAAATAACAAGACTTTACAAGCAATATTTCTACGAACCTGGGTCTTGAAATTATTTTCCAATTGAACTGAAACTCCTATTTATGTCGTCTTACATCGAAGCCGAACAATTTAGTTTATTATATATCCCGTATAATATGAGAATGAAAAAGTAAACAAAGAGAAGAAATTATCAATAGTAAGGCCTTTCATTCATGTGATAATGCCAAGATGGTGGACAGGCTCTCAGCTGTTCATTCATACAGCCTAATTATGCGGAGGGAAGTCTAGTCACACAGTAAGGTTGATGTGTTCGCAAGAAACGTTGAAAGAAAAAAACTTATGGAGAAAATACTATGCTGTCTATCTGTATCACTGTAATAACTAGTCTAGACTAGATTAGTTTGTTGCACAGTTCATCAGAAGTTTTGCAATTCGCATTGCTCCAGTGCAGCAGGATCCGACCTGGATCTGGGACCAGCAGGAAGTGGATTAGATCGGGGTATCAACACATCGAACTTAGTCTGCCAGATCGACCCAGGAATGAAAATGGCCACCTAAAAGCAGATCTTGACCACCAGCACACATATTTTAGGGCATTTGCAACATCTGTCGTGACTGATAATTAGGGTAAGAGAATGCCCCTCTCCACTCCCTCCCCCTTTTCCCCTATGCCTCCCCCTCCCCTGAAAAAAAAAAAGGTGGACGCCACTTTGAACTAATTACAGGTAAAGCAATACTAATTATTTGTCTGTATGCTTTCATTTAATATCAGAAAAGATTGTGTAATGCATGAACATCCAAGATAATAGAATCTACCTATAGTGTTAATGTTTGAGTCCGTTCTCTCTCCATCCTCCCTCCCAGTCCCATTTGGGGAGGGAGGAGGCTGGTTGTGAAAACTCCCCCAGTTAATCTTTGTTAATATTGGCTGAGACTTCCCAGCATTATCAACAAGTTCATTATAACTTCTCGTCATTTACAGAGTGGGAAATTGAACCATTTGCTCATTTGCTGTGATATCAAGAGGGGAAACTACCTTGGACCAGAGCCACAGAGGTACACACAAATACCAGGGCCATGACATATTTTTATATCATTATGGGAGGAATTCCTAATTAGACTCACTTGATGCTCCAGTTTTTTGTTGCATCAGGGTTTGGGACTCACCTCGACTGATGCCCCGCCAGGCATTAGGATTAAGGGTAGGGTTAGGGTTGTGTTAGCAGGCATGAGTTCTGGCTAAAGCCTCATTCAGAATTCCTTCCTTCAGTGGCAATGAAATGTTACAATATGCTTTCTATTCATAGTTACACTGCAAACGGAGGTGAGCAATTCCCTCAACCATGTCGATTCAGGTGACTCACAATCGGAAACCCTCCAGTGGAAGTTACTCGGATATTCAAAATGACATCAGTGATGAACTAAAGCCAATATTAGGAGAAAACTCCACTGATGTGCAGGTGGAGACTGGTAAGTGCTATACATTTGACTCTTTGTTTAATCACAGATTTTCCATTGCAGTCATCCAGTGACTCTATACACATAAATGCAACTGAAAAAGTTGTGTGACTGTGAAAGCTGTGATACAGTGCATTTCATGTAAGCAGATTTAATTGTTTTTCAACAGTGTTACCTTTTCTTTACCCTCTCTTTACCTCCATTACTCCAGCTTCTCCTCAGTCATTCCATCCTAGTTTTTCCAGTCATTGGTAATATTTATCCCATTCACCATTTGTGTTTTCCTTCACATCCACTCAACAATGACATTTACTTGCTTTTTCCCCACTAATACTGACTACTTTGTTTAGTTGCGGTCCATTTAATTGAAACTTTCCCCACTTGACTCAGGTGTTAATGCGTACCTGGCTTTAGAGCTGCACTGCATGACTTTGTTATGTCTTTCATTTCTAAGATTATGTATTTACATGTACGATATGTATTGTTCTATGTGTTTGTATTATAAATGAGATGTATAACATTTTAAACCAATTTCCCTATTTAGAGGAGTAAATAAAAGTCGTAAACAGTATTCAATTTTGTCATATTTTATTGCATCTTTTTCAGGTCACAGAATACTTTAATCTCTCAAAAAAAAACCTGGAGAATTGCAGTTTCTTCATGCTGCATAGAATTTGTGATGAAGTGAAGTTGACAGTAATCTACCATTTGTCTGTTTGTGGCAAGCTTTTCTCATTAGGAGATTTGGCTTAAATTACTTTGCCATCTCACTGCCTTTCGACTCTTTTCTTTTTCACGTCAGTAGCTCCTTTGAAAATGAAAATGTATCTTTCCCTCGGTCTGTTCCATCCTTTTTGCATCAACCAAACTTTTGTCACCAGGCTCAGGATGGTTTGGTTCAGCCTTCCTTGTGGTCAACGCAGCCCTTGGTGCTGGTCTCCTCAATTTCCCCATTGCATATCACCAGGCTGGTGGAGTACTGACTGCAGTGTCAGTGCAGTCAGTAAGTATAACTATGGGGAAGCTACCTACTTCTTTTAATCAGCTGATTGAACTTTATGCTTGTTGTTAAAGGATTAAGAGTACAAAGAAGTTGTAACCTGCTTGAAGTTTTAATAACCCATTACACAGTACAATATATATAGAACTGCATATTTATCCAGAAGGGCTTCTTCAGAGTAAAACTTCATTTGGTTTAGAGCAAAGATACAACATACAAGAAAGCAGCATATTTCATAGATTGTGCCATGATTTTTATTGAATGCTCTATAATAGTTTATTAAAATTCTTCAGTGGATTATAACTTCTTCTTTACTTAAGCCATTTATTCACTCACTAGCTGAAGTATCCCGGCGCTGGGGGGAAATGGGAAAAGGAAGGCGACAATTAACGTCATGTTACATGGGGAAGGGTCCCAATACCTTATTTACAACACAGACCAATTTTAATAAACTATTTGAAGGTGACCTACATTAACCAAATCTGAAAAAAAATACTATTTTCGTGGCAAAAGGAATCGGCAAATTCCAACGAATAATATAGACTAGTACAATTTTGCAAAAACAGATAAAAGAAACATCATAGACGTACATTGGTAAACCTACTATGCGGGCGTCACGCCATAAATATCATCACACTGCACAAACATGGTCCAGTTGCCGGCTAATAAATAGATGTATTGTTAGAACCTGGACGTAGATTACTACTGATGTGACGTTTATTTGCTGATTTTGGTCAAAAGAGATTTCCTAATGAAGAATCTGTTTGGCCCCACTCTGTAGCTAATGAGCATTTTTATCTACGACCGTTTTTGTTTCAACTTTGAAGGTGCCAGTATTGGTGTAAACGGTAAGTACCAGTGTCGTTTGATACAACAGCTACCCCACTCAAATTTATCAGCGATATGTGAGAGGAAACCGTGTGCAAAGTTGCCATTACAAATTTAAAATAATATTAGCATTTTATTGTATTCGTTTGTATGACACTGTCAGCGATACGTGGGGTATTGATATAATTTAATTGAAAATCAATTCATTTTGAACTGTTCTCATGGTGCCCAAAACAACATGGCTCCGTCGGGATTCGTGTCAAACGTATTGTCTCCTATCACAAGATTTCAGAAAAAAAAATGGTGCTAAATCTCTCCCCCCCATCACCATATGGCCGCAACCTTGTTAACTGGAAAGCAGGGCAGCCCAAAATAAAATAACACGTTACTTTTCTATGTTAGGTATATTTACTGCTAAATACCTTAAAAGGTACTAAAACTTTCGATTTTGCAAATGAAGATGATGTGTGCAACTATACGGTACGTGTTTGTGTGTAAACAGAAGACACGTCATAGATTAGTGTGTTGTAAGGATTATTGCTCTACTGTAAAATAGCATCCTGATCGATTTCCAGTCAAAAGAGCACATTGTCATGTTGTATAGTCTAGTTATAAAAAGGATGTATTGCAGCCCAAAAATACTTTTTTAAGTAGACCATTTGACAACTCTAAGTCCAACCGCTTAAAACATATTTGCAAAAATGTTTTTTCACGAATTGTGAATCGCCCAACAGTATGTCTGAACCATGCAGTTCTACAATATGTTGAATATAGGAACTATCGGGCGATACCCGATAACTTTCGAGAGTTTAGTGTTCGCTGTATACTTGAAATGTGATCAAGCAACGATGAAAAGCAAAAGATGGTTGGTAATTTCATATTTTCTTGCAGTTCCTGACGTTATTAAGTTTGTAGAAAACTGTTCATGTCTTTTCCATGACGTTCCTATGTGATCAAAATTTTCTACGTGATCAAAATTAACAAGTTTTCACTTTGACTGACTGGTGGAATGGTCGTTTAAATTGTCTGATGGACTACCTATGCAATATGTAAAAAAAACCCCAAAAA
>JAWQUT010000551.1:195900-212769 GCA_033807755.1 Ellobium chinense | reverse complement strand
GAACAAATCCCATTTACATGACTCGAGCTTTCACCATTACTGTTACTTCCATCTTGTTCATCCTGCCTTTGTGCTTTCCAAGGAGAATTGACTTCCTAAAATATGCCAGGTGAGTATGAAAGTGAAAAAAACGCAACACATGCCTAAACATATTTAAATCCAGGAGTCATTCTCCAAAAGTCTGTACACATACAACTCGATCTGTCTCAATGCTCGAAGTTATCACAATACCAAAGTTTTTGCCAGTAATTTACATATTGAAGGAATTGATCTCAAAAAGAAAATTAGAAATCCTGACCTGTTGATCCACCAGTAGTTTAAATCAGTGATATTTAACAGAGGACGTGCACTTCAGTCATCATTAATAGTTTAGGAAATGCTCAGGAAATTGTGATGAAGTAATCAGTGAAACTCTTGTTTTAATTGCAGCATTGTTGGAGTCATCGGAATCCTGTATGTTGTGGTTCTGGTAACAGTCAAGTATTTTCTGCCTCACGATAACCCTGGCGAAATTGCCACTCAGTAAGTGGTGTTTGCATGTTTTCACTGATTCAGTGTGAGAGATGGAGAAACCAGAAACTTGAAGTCTTGCTTGATCTGCTGATGCTCATTTTTCATGAGTTGGGGTCAAATATTCAAGTTAATGAGGTCTTTGAAGTTTAAAATGACCATGCATTTGCAAAGAGCAGTCATCCAATTTGAATACAGAAGATCATCAGTTTCTGCTGTATATTTAGGCTCATTAGCGAAGATTTGTTATCAAATCTAAAATGAACTTTGTTTTAAAATGTTTTGAATTTTGAAGGTTTGAGAGCAATTTATTTTCTTCTTACAGAATTCCCTTGGTCATAGATTTTAACTAACTGTGACACAGGAGTTGTTGATTCAGTGTGAAATGTCATGAAAAGATGCTTGAGCAGGCATGTATTGCATATTCAAATTACTGTCCTTTCATTTCAGTCCCAAATCATGGATAGATGTATTCCTGGTTGTGCCAGATATTTGTTTTGCTTATCAGGTATGTATGTGAATCTTGCAGCTATCCTGCAGTGTCCCATTTATGTTTGGAATTTGAGTCACCAGTCTCACAAAATTTTTGCTCTCTTGCCATTCCTATTATCTGACTCATAAGGGCAACTTAAGAACATGACCAAGTTAGGTCTTGCGTACATGATATATTCTTTCACGCCCAAAAGGCTGACGTGACTCTCTTTTCAGTGGACTTTGGTAATTGTCTGCTGCTGAGAGACTATTATACCCACAGCTCAGGAAAGGTTGATGCATGCCCATGTGAATTATGCATGCACTTAGATGGCCCTAGCCGACTCTTCGCCTTTTAGTCTGACCTCTCGATTGAAACCTGTCCGGCTTTTGTAACCCCTGCTAAGGGTGGAACCTTCATCGGCATAACTCTGTTCCCTGTGACTTCAAGCCATCTAACTAATGTCACAATAGGTGCTGCAGAAGGAAGTTAAGTGAAACATATATCTCGCAGATGTATGTGCACAAGGACACAGAGAAAAATTTAGGTTATTGTTGAGTTGTGTTGTTAAGCCTGGCTTCTTTGCTGTATTTCAGATTTTGCATGTAGTACCAAACCTTATGTGTTACTCTTCTTTCCAGTGCCATGTCAGCATCATTCCAATCTACTCCTGCATGAAGAACAGAAACCTGAAGGAGTTCTCTAAAACAGTCAGTCTGGCCATGGTGTTGTGTGTGCTCACATACACCGTGACGGCAGCTCTTGGGTATTTGCAGGTGAGCTAAATTACAGTCGATTCAGCTTAATTGCAACTTATGCTTAATCACAGCATCTTCCATATAATGAAAGACTATCTGTTTTATAAACAATCACTGGATAATCTGGACAATGTCAGTTCCTTTTAATCACAATTTTTTTCTATATTTCTGAGGAGTTGCAATTAAGTGGTTATGATTGCAGTTTAAATAATGAACTGTGCAAAGGATCCTTTGTTTAAAGTTCAGCTTTTGATATATTAAACTGGTTGAAATTTAGACTACGGTATAAAAATACTGTTCATAGTGACTTAGCTCAGGTTTTGATATATTAAGGCGGTTGAAATTTAACATAAACTGTAAAATACTTAGTACAATTTTAGACTTTATTAGATAATGAGATGTTGATTCTCTGAACCCTGAGCTTCCCATATATATACTGTGTTTGGTTGGTTATTTGGCAGTATATAGAGTCAGTAGTGGGGTGCCGTATTCAGAGACTTCAAAACAACTCATAAATATTTTTGATCTTGATAATCTGGTAAAAGATGTGTGAAAATGTGCTTTGTCTGAAAAGCTTCAATTTTTTTTATGGAAGTGCATGTGGAAATGGGAATAGAATCATTATTTTGCATCCACATTATTTGCCATTTAATCTTTTTGAAAGAAGTGTTGACACTTGACTTAATTTCTTTTATCTTCAACATAATATCAGTGCTGAGTGGTCAGTATTAGAAGAGATATGCCCCTTCCAATTATACAGCATCATCTTGAGATCATTGGTATAAGAGACCACCAGTTATGTGTGGTCAGATGGTATGCTGGAAACAATTGTGCCTGCTATAGTGAAACTAAGGTTTCTTATCAGAGGATTCCCTTTCGCAGTCTGTTGCACTTCTGGAGAAAAGTGCTGATGCTGTTTCAGTTTTGCAAAATGGCCTGGAAGTTAGATATTTTGGCAGAAAATACCTTCCTTGGAGATGAAAACAAAATGACAGAAAAGGACTAAGAACATTTTATATCCTCAGATATACTCCACAAACAATTGTTTTCAATGCCTACAGCCAGAAAACCTTGCATATACATCAGTGCAATGAGGAAAATGTGACTTGAATGTTTTACTAACAGCATTTACAATATGGGAGGAATCAAAGCCAAAACCTACAGATCCTGAGTCAGTATCGCAGCCATTGACAGCACTGCTCCTTGTTTCACAGAAGTCATTTATTTCTTTACTAGATGTAGATGTATGTCTGTTCACAGTTTGGAGATAATATTACCACTGACATCTTACTGTCCTTTGAACCTGATGTAGAAGTCATAGTGGCTGTGGTGCTGATAGCTGTGAAAACCTACACAACTTACCCTATACTGTTATTTTGTGGCAGGTAAGTAATACAGATGTGAAATATTGGGTATTTTAAGTTTTCTCCATTTTCATCTGCTCTAAAACCTCACATATTCTGTGCAGTGCTCTGTTCTTAAATCTCTCATTTTTATATTAAAGGTGTCTTAACAAACCTAAACACTCACACACTTAAAGACCCACCCACTATGTAAAAGGAGAGGGAGACAAGATGGGACACTTTACTAGTGTCAGTTTTATTGTATGCTTTAAGTTATAAACGCTGTTTGGATTGACAAGTACATTTCATACTGCATAGAAAATTTGCAGATCACTATTTTGCTATCCCTCCAAACTTCATAAAAAAGCTTGATATGAAAAAAACCCCAGTTTTTGAAATACGGAAGCAAATCATCCATGTGAATTGAGGCAGTGTCCACATTTATTTGTAGGGGCTGATAACGATTGGATAGCACAGCTTTAAATAGTGGACTGGTTACCAAGAAATCAGGTTCATGAGATCATACTAAATTCAGATCTCTTGTGACTTATGAATTTAAGTATACTCTCATCATTATTGTTCTGTTACTGCCATTTTATCCAAGGGCTGGCTTGGATTGCTTATGGAGAAAAGCTTGGAAACTGACGCCGGAGGAAGTGCTGTTTAGAGAAAAGTTTCGTCGAATCACAATGACTCTGGTCTGGTTCATCTGTACCTTGCTGCTCTCTATATTTATTCCCAACATTGGAGTGGTTATCCAAGTCCTAGGCGCCTTTGCTGCCATCTTCATTTTTATATTTCCAGGTATGAAATAAGATAATAACTCGTTAATTACTAGCCTAGGCACATTTTTGCGTTTTTTTTTAAGATATCATGTCAAGGGGCACAACTCAGTCAAAATCAACATAGTCATCTGAAATAAATGGTACTTCTTACACGGTGTATAGTGGGCGATAGCAGGGTATGCAGTAAAACCCACAGGTAGGCAATAGCAATCGATGCTATTGATAAAGAGTTAATGAAATCTAGATGGTATTAATTAGTCCGCGAATATATCAGAAACAAGGCTCTAAATGATCCAGGGAAAATATCATATATCAATCAGTATGAACGGGAAGAAACCAGACTTTGTGACTTGGAAATCCAGGGAACTCCTTCAGCACCATTAAGTTTGCAAGACAAGATAAGATAAGATAAGATAAGATAAGATAAACCTTTATTAAAATGACATCCAAAAAGTGTTAATGCAAAGACAGAAGCTCTTTGGCAGAGCTTTAAATGAAAATGATAAACAGGAGTTCAGTATCATTACTTTGTGTACCATGCATTTGTCAAGGCAGTATCTTTTTCAGTCCCAAGGCTGCTCTCATAACATGAATTCACTGAGAGCTTAGTTGCATTCTTGTGCACAAGTACACTTAGGTAAAATAAATTTGGATACAATAATATAACTGTGGTACACAAAGTGTTAAGCTTATTCTCTTCTGAATCAGGAAATTTTTACATTTATTTTGGCTTTTTTTTTGGTTTGCCTGCTGGTATGATGCTCAGTCATGTCTCTCACACAATGACTTTCCCCTTGCAGGTATGTGTTTACTAAAGGCCATGCAGAATAAGATAGAATCAGGGAAAGAGCAGCCAAGAAGGGTCTACGTCATGAAATGGTTTGCTATTGTCTTCATTATTGTTGGCACCTTCATCTTCGGACTTACTCTCAGTCAAGCCATAATGAAGGATATCAAAGGGGCCAAACCAGATACATCAAAATTTACTTGCAGTCCATGATGCTGGCATGTTTGGATATGTACAGTGTATTTGGAGTTTCCCATATCTCTGTGCTCCCAATTTAATTTGGAATTTGACTTCATTTAATTGCAGATTTCACTTAATGACAACAATTGCCAGATAATAATACTAAATTTTCTGTATAAGAATCACTAGAGAATTATACTTCTCTTTAATCACTGCTTTTTTTCCAAGCTCATGAGGAATTATGATGAAATGGAAAGAACTGTCTTTCAATTACATATGTAATTAGGAAAAATGTAGATTTTATTTATTGTGAAGATTGCTGAAAAGTAAATGGATAATGGATGAAGGCCAAATCTGTCAAGATTTTGAGTCGTAGTACTAGTTTAGAATGAATAATGGAAAGTTTTAAGTCTTAGGCATATATCTTACTAGTCAGAATATCGAAGCATATTTTTTTCTTCCAAGCTATTACTGATACACACTTTCTGCCCAAGATGATGTTTCTCCTGAGGGATTTTATCTGCTAGGTTGTGATTACATAGTTACTAAAATCTACTAATGGGAAACATTTTAAGAAATCAGACTTAGGTATTGTTCAGATATGAATATATTGGAGCTTGTATCAGGTTATTGTATTAGTGTTACAGGTCTTTAGCATTTGCTATTCTTTGTTGAAGGGGAGGAATGCCATCCTTAACGGTAATGTTACACAATTCATGTTCTTTTCTCTATGTTCCTTATAATGTACATGTATTTTGTAATGGCAGTGGCTGTTAATGGTCAAGATACTATGCAATATACAAACCTACTTATTCTGTCTTTGCTATCACAGAGATGTATTTAATATATTTTGAAATATATATGTGACGCATTTGAATGGCAATTTTTATTCTGTAGTACAAATTTACATTTAGTATCCACATATGACCTTTTGATGTGGACAATTTCATACTTTTAGTACATTAGCATCAGCGATAGGCAGTTAGGTACATTATGCATGACCTGGTTTCTTCACCCAGGACAGCCTCTTGTAACTCTGTATTTATTCATGGAATTTTATGGGAAATGCATTTGCATGGATAAGAGTTATTATTTAGCTATCATGCACAAAGATTAGGGCAATGTCTTAGCTACTGAAGGGTTCATTAGAATTTTTTTTTCACTTGGCATGTTGTTTAGTTTGGCTGAACAAAATGCACTTGAATATGTGACACTCAACTGTTCCAACTGGCTAAGGGTAAAGTATGTCAGCCTTCGCAGCTTCAGATTCACACTCACTGTGCTTTTGGAGGGGTGGCCATGGCTCCTTGATAGGTGCAAATTTAACCATAAGCATGCGCTCTGAGAACCCAGTTCAGGGTGAAAGTTGAACATTCATCCTTAGCATTGTATTCCTCAAGATCATGCCTCTGTTAGCCCAGGTCCTCTCCTGTGTTAGTCTATCTTTCTAAGTATTTCATGTTTTCCAACAATCACAGACTTGTTACGACATTTTTAGGGTCTAAACAATGCCAGGAAAGCATGTCCCAAACTACAAGATATCGACTGTATTATGAAGTTTTGTATGATTTAAGCATAAGTCTACAGTAGGACCTCATGATCTCATATCTCATTTACCAGAAAATTCACATGCTGTATAGTTCTTTAGTCTGGACTCCCTTATTTTGTTAATGCTCATAAAGCTACCCTGCCAGCATGATGAGAGCGCTTGGACGGATAGGCCAATTGTCCAGTTAGTTATATTGCTTGCTGTCCTCGTGCTACTAGACTCCCTTACTGTCAATCAAGTGAGACTGGTCCGTATATCTCCTGGTTGGGCAAGGCTTGATAACTGAAATTAACATCCTAATTATTCATGGATGAGGTAATTAAATTTTTCTGATGAACTTGAGTACCTTATCAACTTTAAATCATGGCCTTACCTCCTGGAATTCAAGCTCATAAGGTCTTACTGTAGATGTGGGTTTCAGTGCAATTATTATGCCATTGCAAATTTTTGTTTTTTATTCATAGAAAGTTTATACCTTTTCTCCACTTTCTTCATGAGAATAAATCATTCACGTCTTATTGTCATGTTTTATACTGACTTTGCCATGAAATTAATTCCTTGATGTATGTACTTGTTATTGATAATAATAACACTGTTTTTGACTGAGATAATTAGATATTTAGCCTGTATAACTGAGACAAGTGATAATGCCAAAGAGATGAAAGCTTTACTCTAGAAATAGGAAGATGGAAGATAGCTGACTCCAATTAAGGAAAAGACTATTTATATATTTCATACATTTACTCCTCTTCTTCTCCTCTTATACACTATTTCCTGACTACCCCAACAGACCTATCTTAAGAATATGATGAACAGTTTCCTATAACTTTTGTGATGGCCTGTAAAGTTTATCATCCAGATGTCATTTGCTCCAAATATACTTTTGAATAAGCCTGTGGCATGAAACTGGAATCCTTTTAGCCCTGTTTCCTGTTCAGCCAGACATATTGACAGTAAATGGAAACAAAAGAATGGAAAAGGCCCACTGATTTATCTAACCTTTGAACTCATATCGAGGAGAAAAAAAAAAATTTGTTGGGGTTATAATGTTGACCTTTGTAAAGGGAGTATCAAATAAATCTCACTAACATGTTACCCCTTTAAATGCGAGCATCAAATATTTTCAAACCTTGATTGCAACCCAAGACATGCTAGTGTCAAACTCATGCAGTTTCCTAACAATCACGGTAGCAGCAATCTTTATTGCGAAACAAAAAGATTACTGACGTAGTCACAAAGTGAGGGTGTTGCATGAACAGCAGACTTTTAAGGGTACTAGAATTAAGATTATAAGAAGCCTCTTTCTGGAAACTGAAAGCCTATTGACCATTTAGACACATTTTAAATAACATTTTTTTCTGCCCTCAGTGTTCTCTTAGCCAAACAAACAGTAACAAAAGATTATGGTAACAAAGGGTTAAATGGAGATTGGGTGATGGAATTACAACATTTATATCAGAGAAGTCATTCCTATTTACCCTCCTAGTTTCCCCATACACCTTCATAACTTTTCTTAGCATTTTTAAAGCTGACAGATTGGGGCACAGGTATTTAGGGGAATTATGGTTTGTGACACCTATTAGAAGGGCAAATCACTCATAGTGTACAACCCAATTAATCCGCTAATCTATAAAATCCCCCTTTTTTGGGGCCCTGCCAGCCAGTGTTAGGGTGTAGAAATGTGTAAAATGACCTGTGATCTAAATAAAGCATCCAATTTTAAAGTTTCAGGTACAATTTGAGCCTTCTAGATAAAAAAATAAAATGTGTAGACCTATGTATTCGCACGCGGTCAAAACCAGCCAAATGGAAATTTGGGGACCAAATCAGAATTTGAGGTGATCTTTTTCAAAAGACATTTGTGAAAAATTTTGGGCGTCGACCCCCCCCTTTTTCTTCCCGTTAAAAGATCGGGCAAAAGAAGTACTTTAACCTCCATGGAAGAAATTTCCCCAAATCACAGTGGTATATTTAGAATAACGCAAAATGTTAATAGGGCCAAAAGAAGAAAAAACAATAGGTGTCAAAGACCTTAATAGGGGAATGAGGTAGGTAAAGGGAAGCAAGTGATGGAGATAAATTTATGGCACATATTTTACCTATTTCCCCTGTGTCCTCTTATCTTCCTGCCTATTACCTGAGCCTTCCTAAACAGTAGAAAACAAAGCCTACAGTTAAGCTTTATCATTGTTTAAATTTCCCTAAGAAGTTGCACACACTCCCTCCCAGGTCTTAGGATCAGCCTTTATCTCTGCAATGACCGTGTGCAACAAAGCTTGTAAAGTGTGCAGAGACAATTTTCTTTGACAAATATAATCAGCACTGTGTAACTAGCCGCTCAGTGCTAGATAAGTTGTTAAATAACTTTACCATCTAAGTTGTGAAATCTCAGCAAGTTATGGTCATCACAGACCTTTTGTTGACATTGACTTTATGCTTGTTTCTACTCATAGTATGGCTTTTACTTAATAAGGGTATGTTATGCACATGTATTTATCTTGCATGGGTCCTTTGGATTGATCTCTGCTTTGTTGATAGCTACGCTGTACTCTTCCACGGACCTAACTTTTGAGATTTCATCTCTAACTCACTATCTTGGCTTAAGTCGCATCTTTATCTGACAGTTTTTTGAGTTTAAGAAAGGTTGTAACAACCCTTTCCACACAGTTCTAGTTATATTGGAAATGAGGTTTGTACACCTGTTCAAATGAGGAGTTGCATTTTTAATGGTCGCTGGTCTATTGTGATCAAATTTCCTATTTGCCCTGTTGTTCCACCTGAATCTGTATGTTAGCCAGATTCTTTTACGGCTAGAAGTTGCTGACCATGCAAATCATTGATGATGTTAAACACCCAAAGTGCTTTCAGTATGATGTATTGTCACTCAGTATTCTTGATGAGGATGTCTGTCTTGTAAAGTTACTCTTCTCATGCATGTGAAGGGTGATTTTTTTTTAAATCATAAGAAGTGAAGAATATAGAAGAACATATTGTCACTAATATACCCCTCATGCTCAAATTTCTTGCCTTCTCGATTGGAAGTGGTGGTTATATGCTGTACTCTGTATTGAATGGCTTTCTTTACTTTACCACCTATTGAACTTTAACATACCACAAACTTGAATTTCAGTCCCCTGAAAATAGAATTTGTGAGCTTCCAGTGTGTATTGTAGCCACATGTTGATTGTAAGTTACAGAAAACAACTGTAGTGATTATGATCACAACACTGACTTACGCAGCTTTAATATTCATCGTTCTCAGAAGCATTCCCATTCAGGTAATTAATTTCAGGAAAGCACAGGTCATTGGAAGTTGCCACTTGAATAAAATTTATTGCTGTACTGAACAGATTTTATTTCAAAATAGTTTCAGCTCTGCAACTGCAATGGCCATAAATATGGTCTTGTGTAAAATAGATGTTTCTGAAATTTCATATTTGAGCAGGAATTTGTTGTATGATTTTTAATTGTTTATGTTTATTTTTTATTATGAGATGCTTTAAGTTTCACAGACGCATCCCTTTTTAATCCTATTGAATGGTGAAAGTCTCATCATCTGGTAATCATTTCTTTGAATACTATGGTGTTACTTTGAATGCAGTGATGTTAATGTCAAACAATTTCTTTGAATACAATGATGTTAATGCTATATCCATTTAATGCACAACTCATTTGGAGCTCTCAGAACAAAAAAATACACTTCTAGACCATATTTGTACACAGGCTGTTATCACGTCTATACTGTCCATAATAAGCATTTCACTGATTATTGGAATACATACTTAAATTATGCAAAGCAGTGAAAATGTGATCACATTTTCCTTGAGATTGACAAATTTGACATTATCACTGCATTTGCATGCTGAACAGAAAGTATTTTTACATTGCGTTGCATTTTGGTATTACAGTGGAGCACACGACACATTTAGTACATAAACATGGATATTTCGTACAGTATTTTTGGTCCCAAGTTTTCTTCTGTAACGATTCGTGTATGAATAATACATATTTCTGTTAATGAGTACACTTTTGATCAGTCCCAAAGTGTATACATTATCTGTGCTCCACTGTCCTGTACTTACTTTGGGAAATAGCAGTGTTGTTAGAAGTATCTGATTTCTCAGTCAGCATCAAATAGAGTTAGATAATTAAGCTGTTCATGTAGTACGTATTAGCTTATATCTACTGAGAATTTAATGCAACCTATGCTTCCTCATCAGTATAAATTGGCTTCCTGGTTACGTTTTTATTTTGTGATTGTGGTTGTTTTTTTTTGCTAGAGTGCTTTATAATTTTGCGCAATGATTTGTGAAGTATAGTGTATACATTCCCTAATGTTTTTGGTTTTTTCTTATATCATGTACGCACAATTTAGCTCATTTTAACTCATTTGTTATGTATAACATATGTATGCATCCTTACCCTTTGATAAAAGCAGCTCCTAAGCATACAGCAAGACTCTGGAAATAGCATTCCCATGGGTCTTTCAGACGTTTGTGTATGTCTTATTTTACTGTCTTATAATGGCTGCCTCCATGGTGAAGAAAACAGTAGTATTTTAGTGACATCAGTGCTTACAAGACATGGCCTAGTGAAGAGACCTAATGTCTCATGATTATCCCTAGAGAATGGTTTTCATTTTGTCAGCATTATTCTACTAGTGCGCTGTAAATGACAGCAAAAGTGTTTCTGAGTTCATAGTGTTTGACTAATAATGACAGGGTTAGCTTTTGCACTCTATAACTCTTTATTGTCCAGCTTTTCCTTGAATCACATGGGTTTATGCACAGTATCATGTGCATTGATGTTTCTGTTTTTATCAATATGTAACAGTTCATTATTATATTCTTAGTTCAGCTTGGTATGCCTGCATCATCATACTTATTTAGGTGGAGCAGTTCTTATTAATATTAACCTTTTGGTATGAATTGCCATTAAGAATGTATTGTTGTCATTTCACAGATTACTGTTCCAATTTATTTTGCAATGGTTCCTTGTAACACAATGCTCTGGCCATTCATTAACCCTTGTGATGTGGTGATAGAATGTATACAACAGTCTGCTGGCTTCGCTTGAGTGTGGCAATAGAATATATATGCATATCCTTGCCAACCTCTAAAGTGGTGGTAGAATTTTGCACCCCAGTTTCACCTGACCGGCCAGCAGGCAACATGTGCAATGGACATTATCTGTAACAGTCGCCACACAGCCAGCTGGAGACTGGACCCAGCAGCCTAACACTATGAGAGTTAAATATAATGAAGTAGAAATACTGTGAAAAACAGAACCACACATTAATAGGTCCACATGCACAGGGTAAGTTGACCAGTTTCAGTTCTCGCGAAACTCAGTGTGTCGAGACAAACTTGCAGTAGTTCCCTATTTAAATCAGAAATGAGGCATGATTGATGGTACCAGCATAAATGGGGGGAGGGGAGGACACTGGGTGATAACAGGAATGTCAGTGTAGAATAGATAATAGGTGATGGGGAGAACATTTTGGGGCATTAAAGTTGAACCTGCATTTAAAAACCACCATTTGTTTCGTATAAGAGTGCTAGTTTTAGTCCTCAAAGAGATGGTATCCAAAGGTAGGTTAATTTTAGTTTGGATGAGATGTAAAGAAAAGAATTCTGATCTAGATCCCAAGTAAATTTTTCAGACCCGTTTCGGAGCCACAAAATCTTCGATGAAAATATGGAAGGATGATGGGCAGTGCAAGGAGTTTAAAATGAGGTTTAATGTCAACCAAAAGTTCTGTGTCTGTGGGTTGTGTTTGCGGATATATCTGGTTCTTAATTGCTGTCCATGTTAGTCCCTTTGCCTTCTCCTTCACCTCCTATTCATTTGTAATTCCAGGGGATGAACACCATGGCACCATCATGTGTGTCAAAGGCTCAGAATTTCTAAGATAGCATTGCTGTATTTCAGAATGCTGGCACTTATACATGTGTTTATTATTCTACATGCTGATTGTCTGCAGCACTGTTTATGTTTTGAATATCAGATGTCTGCAGCTCAAAGGTAACACTCAATGATTTGCTTTTCTCTGAGTTTAATTTCTGCTGGTTGTTTTTCTGTGATGTAAACTTCCCATTGTTTGTATCCTCTCGAAACATTGAGGTAAATCTCTGTATTTGTAACAATGGAAAAAGATTTGTTCTTCAATGAGGTAATCATGTACTGTATATTCTTTCTGAAACAAACTTGCTTGTTTGTCTCTGTGGTAAATCTCTATCATTTGTGTTTTCCGAACGAACTTACTGTTTTTCACTGAGGTAAGCTTTGTTGTCTCAATTTCTTCCTTGTTAAATTCCTGTGCATCAGTTTTCCTGTATTATCTGAGGTAAGCTTGTCACTTGTTTCGTCATTAAATCTTTGCTACTTGTTTCTCTCTCATACAAACTTCTGTTTTCTTGTGGATTGTGCTTAATGTTCCTTCTGGCATTTCTGTTGGAACTGTTGCTTGTCTCTGAATTTTTGTCCTTCCTCCTCTGAACTGAACCTCTTGTTTCCTTGGAATTAACTCTTTCTTATTTGTCTTTCAACTGAACCACTGTTACTTATTTTTAGTTGTTGTTCTTTTCTGAGCTGCACTTCCGTTGCTTGTCTTTGTTTGAATTAAACTTCCATATTTTTCACCTTTTTTTTTCTGAGTTGGAACATTTTCTGTTATTTGTTGTTCTTTGAGCTCATTATTTGTTATGAGTTATTCTCTCTTTCTCCACTTCTATTAACTTTTTGTCTCATGTTTTCTTCCCTTTTGCCACTTTCTTATGCATCAGTTTGGCACCTTTTTCAAAATCCTCCTTTCCCTCTTTCATCAACAGCTATTATATCTCTACATCATTGTGAGAAAGCTGTGTGGGGTGTCCTACAGTATTTTCTTCTTTTCTAAAAAACTATATTTTGCTCCTCTTTACTCAGTGGGATTACATCAAGGTGAGAGATGTGAGCCGAGAACTTTGGGATTATGTTATTAGATTAGCATGGGTGGTGGGCTTACAAAAAAGTGTAGAGGCTTCTGTATTTGGGATTGAGGGATTGGGGTGCTTTGGAGAGGCCAGCTCTAAAGATAAAGTATTAATGATTTTACACCAATAACTCTGAGGATGATAAAATGATGACGTGTGATATTGTTGTGGATTTACAACTTCTTATCCAGGGCCAGTGATTGACCATTTCAGAGAAAGTGGATCAGAAGTGGGAAAGAAAGATGCTTTGAGGAGAGAGTAGTCTGTTGCAGATCCTTTTCTCCCTAAAAGATCAGAAATCAATGAAAGCAGTGGTAATCATGAATGTAACATCTGTTTAGATTCAGTTGTTTCTTTTCAGATTCTGTGTCTGATCATTCTGTTTATAAAAATCCTAAAAGACCAGTTGTATTGAAAACTTTCTCAGCACCCCATGAAAGGATATTAGAAAGCCAAGACTGGCTTTCCAAGACAGTGATGACATTTTTGTGTGTATTTTTGCAGTATTGCCATATCATCTTTTTAATTTTTTTGTTACAAATTACAAATGAGTTTATTTAAACATTGTCAATCAACACTGGCATATTATACAGCATATTATGTTGCAAAGCTATGCTCAACACAGGACAGTTCCACATAAATTTGTTCTGTCAGACACTCTAACAATCAACTTCACTCTATGATATTAATGCATATGAAAAGTCCTTCAAACCGCACATAAAGGTGGCAAAAGTGAACAAAGTAAATAGATGCTAAAACTTCAATGCAAATTTTTGAAAGACTACACTTCCTTCATCAGGCAATAAGAACGAACTTGTATCCTTGTGATGTTAATGTACATAGAATACACATTAATGCACACAGAAGAAACATACATGCTTGAACCTCATGTATTCAAAAAAATGTAAATGCCTAATTTCTAAAATTTTACTGTTCGAACAGTACAAGCTCAGAATTGTGGACTGATGCCCTAAAATTCAATTTCATGAGGTTCTGTATATTAGTCATGTTTTGCTCTAAATAATGGCTCAGATCAATTCTGTAATTATTGTCATGTTTTGCTCTAAATAATGGCTCAGATCAATTCTGTAATTATTGTCCATTGATTTAAACGACAGGGTAGATGTGTGGGAATGAGAATATTATAAGGGTTTAAGTCTCTTCAATTGCTTCTTTAGTTAGGTGTGTCTATGTGACCATTTCTTGATCATATTTTTCCGAAATTATGATTTCATTCTTTATACTCATTTAGTCCCCTTGTTGATTAACATCTTCATCTGTAATTACCGCAGTGGATTAAATGATATTAATCTTTCAGATAATGTTGTGGTGATGCATTATGTACAGTATAAAAGCTTAGGCCCATCAGATAAAATAATTGCCAAAATCAAAGGTTAATGAGAAACCCACTATTTTTCAAAGTCTTATCTGAGAGTTCTTATCAAGGCAAAGAATGGCTTTAAACCATTTGCCATAGGACATTTCCTGTTTGTTCTAATCTATGTTTCATCACTTCTGTGCAATAAAGCTTTATCTGCCTATTGTAGTTTCATTTCCTTTTTTTTTTGTATGAATTCATGTAGATCTAATTTTTACAGGAGGACATTGTGTTAACATCTTAAGGTTGCATGCTGAGTGGTTTCCCAGTTGCACAAAATCTCGAGTTAGGTATATTTTGTGTAGCCATGCACTAAGAAATAAAACAGTCTGTAAGCTGTCCTATAAAATTTGAAAAATCGTTACATGTAATTACATGATTATTGATTCAAGGAAAAGTTTAAGGCCTCGCTGGCCTCTTATATTTGGTTGGGGTTTTTTTTTTGTTTTTGTTCATTTTGTCTGTCATGCTTCTTTGGGCGTGCCGTAAGGCATACCTTTAAGGCATGGTCTAGCTCAGGTCATCATTTCTGCATTGTGTTGTGTGTGGAAACACGTGTGCAGAGTCGGAACATTGTTGATGATAAGTTCATGATGTATGCAATCTGCCCAAATACATGTACATATATAGTCAGTGTTCCCTATTCTTTTTGATATTCTTCAGACAGTGGCCACATGCCATACCATTATTGTTCTTATTTTCTTATTACATGTACATATATAGTCAGTGTTCCCTATTCTTTTTGATATTCTTCAGACAGTGGCCACATACCATACCGTTATTGTTCTTATTTTCTTATTATAAAGTCAGGCATTTAGGAATGGGCATTTGACAGTTATCAAAAAAAAATAATGTTTACAGTAATATTTATGCGGGTAACGGCACTGAGGAACTTAACACCGTTCCCTGTTAGGCCATTCAATTCGCCAAATAACCTACCCATCCCAACTCTTGGACGCGATTCATAAAATTCTTTTGTCTTCTGACAACTGGCAGAGATTATAGCGTAGGGCTACATTGATCTATAGAAAGTATTTGAAATCCATTCGATTGACTCATTTACCTGTCAATCCCTCCACCCCCTCCCCGAATCTTTTTACAGAATGACGCCCCCCCCCNCCCCGCCCCACCCCAACCCCATCTTTTTACAAAATGATTGGTAGATTACAGATGTAGAAGTTGTCCCGATGTTGCAAATCGCCAAATATCTTTTCTTAAATTCTAGGAGTAGCTGCCGATTTCCGGCATGCTCATGGAAGAACCAAGTGCCTCGTTAACTGTTCGTGATAGGAACAGAACATGTGGTGCAAGATACTTGTGCGTCGTTAGCATGAAGGTCAGTTTGATTATGTCAGTAAGCTTTTTTTTTTTTTATCGAATGGTTGTCCATGCCAACACACATACACACACACGAACAATTAAAGTCAGCACTTTTAAAATACTTGTATTTTAACGTCTGTTGGAACAGTCTAATGAGGTCTATGTCGCGTTTCCGGTGCAGACTGCTTTGGTTACATGCCTACCTAGAATAACATAATATGACCAAAATTAATGCACCATTTTGCACTTTGGCGTGCAATTTTTCATTTCAAATCGAAGGAGAGTAGCACCAGAACTGCACACCTTGGTATGTTCAAGGCAACCTAATCTAAAATCAGTCTTTTCTTTTTATCACTCTACATTGAACAAGACGTGGTGTGCAATTCTGTTGCAGCCCTCTTTGGATTTGACATAGATTATTGCACGCCAAGATGCAAAATGGTGCATTAATAGTGATAATGTAATGGCATCGGCATGTTACAGTGGGAATGCGCTGCTTAGACCTTATACACTCACGGCCTGTCCGTGGTATGTTTTGTACTGTTGAATAAAAATGATGTTATGCAAGACATATGTCTCACACTGTGCAGTTCAGTTTAAGATTATATAGGCAGAGAGAGAGAGAGAGAGAGAGAAAGAAAGAGAGAGAGAAAGAAAGAGAGAGAGAGAAGAAGAAGAAGAAGAGAGAGAGAGGTTGAACCGGAGATGTCTTTAGAACAGTTAAAGAAAATAATTCTTAGTGTTTACAAGCTTGTAAACATCATTAAGTCACAATCTCGCCCGAGGCTGCGAAACCTTTTTTTTTTTTTCTCC
>JAWQUT010000551.1:176248-183827 GCA_033807755.1 Ellobium chinense | reverse complement strand
CCCCTTTATTCACTTTTTCCAGATTGTATTTTTTTGTGCTTTAAGAAGTATTTTTGGCTACTGCATGAATATAAATTTGGCCCTGAAGCTTGCCCTCTTTGTTTTTAGTTTAGCTTTAATTTGTTCCATTTTCACAGTGAATGTGGCCCACACGGGATCACATAAAGAAAATGTTCAGGCCGTCTCTATCATCATCATCATCATCATCTCATCATCATCGCTATCACCGTCACTACCACCATTCTTTATCATCAGGAGCCATACCAAGCATAAAAGGCAGTCCGATATAGTTATACTAAGTCCATTTACTAATCAAGCGTTACAAATGTTATAGACAAGTCGAAAACAAAGGAAGTCGAACAAAAAATTCGGAGCAGGCTGCCGTGTCTTGTTCAGATTTGTGCCAAAGATAGATCTATCCCGATGGAGCATAGGTTGTGTAGGTGTCTGTGGAACAGCAACAATAGAGAAGAGTCATTGATCTATTCATGGTGATTCAGATAAATCGAACTATTCATCTCTTTGTAACCAAAGATAGATTTGCCTTATTTTTTAGGTTACTCGGCAGGCCAGACTGCTCACTAAAACATTAACTGCAAATTTCTGGAGTGGCGTCCTTTGCTCTACTGAACAAGGCACGAATGGTGGAACTCATACGCATATAACTTCAGAACCGATAGCCTCATTCAGGGTGACCTACTTTTTGTGGTATCAATCGGCACAAGTCTTAACAAACTGAAATGAAGAGAGCCAGCAATTTTTTTTTCCGCCGCACCAAGAACTGCACTTTGTTCTGTCTGCATGAAGATCTTCGACTGGAGTTCTCAGGCATGTGGAGAAGTCCCCCACTCCGTCTGCACACTCTATCTTTCCATCGGTCTACACATTCATAAAGCTGATTACAGTGATTTATTGTGGTGCGTGCTGCTCTTCCTTAAGTCTGAGTATCTTGACTACCGAATTGCGCACCAAATTACTAGTCTAAACGGTATGGTTTTTTTTTTTTTGTCATGGATGGTGTTGTTAAGAAAACATTTTCTCCAAATACAGTTATACTTCCTCCCCTAGATTTCACATAATATCTACATTAATGCATGTATGTACAGAGAGGTATCCGATATTATTATTTTTTTTGTTTGTCTCAGGAATACTTTATAGGCAATTAAGAGAAAGGGCTGTCACTCAAGATAATAAAATGAGAATTTAACTTAGAAAAATAAAATGCCTCATTCTATAGCTTTATGCATGATGATGATCATGATGATGATGATGATGATGAAATGATGATGATGATGATGATGATGACGATGAAATGATGATGATGATGATGATGCAGATGATGATGATGGCACTAGCAACGAATGCCACTACACACCCGTGAAAAGCTGGTCCCTCAGCGCTTTACACTCGTCGAGATCCGAGCAACAGTAGGCACATGACTCGTGGTTTACAGGATCACAAGGGTTTGTTTCATGGTTTGCACAAGCCTGTATTGATAGCAGGTTGAATAACCCGAAGGGATTGCAAGGGTAGATGTAAAACAGCAGGAGTGGCAAGAGGAAGAAGAAGAAGAAGAAGAAAAGGGAGGAGGAGGAACAATAACAATGACAAGAACAACAACGATAAAATCAACAACATGAAATATCTTGAATATTTTAGATAAGTTCATACTTTTGAGTTTTTGAGATGTTAGAATTTGTGAGTAAAATTTGAAAAATCATAGTATAATAGGAGACTTGACGCCAAAGCGTTAAATGAGTATGCAGTTTTTTTTATTAGATGTAATGTTGAATTTTGTGATGTTCTACTCTAATTGGAAGCCAGACCTTCAGGCAGACAGGCGAGGTAGCACAAATCAATGCAGTGACCTCTCAACCACCGCTCCACCGACTGCCCAGAAACGGAGAGAGAAGTACAGAGGGATTGATAGATAAAGTAGCAAACAAACAGAACCCTGACAGACAACATGGAGAAGAAGGAAGATAAAGCAGTTCACTCGCTCAAGAGACAGGCATCTCATCTGTATCTTCTGCTTCCATATTCTTCTTCTTTCTCTCACTTTATTTCTCTCCATCTTCTCCTTGCTGAAATTAAGCAGTGCAATAGGGAACTTACATTGGCGTTGATACAGGTGTACTCCACTGTGTTGTTAAAGGCTGTGTGAACGTGGAACTCGCAGACCTGTGGACCAGTTGCAAAATAAGTGGTGGCAGGAATGGTATTATAATAGTGCGTTCATAAAGAAAATAATGAACAAGATATTTTTTTCAGTATTTTTTTCACTTCACTGTGAATCCCAAAATTCGCATAAATTAGAAATACTATTTTTTGACATGTCAGTTGATATTATAAGAAGTCACTTATATATGCATATCTCATTACAACCTTACAAAACTAGCTGATGTGTGTTATTTTGTTTCATATTTTCCAATGGATAAATTGTACTTTCAACAAAGCCGAAGAGTGCTAGACTAGACTAGGGCCCGAAAGATTATACTGACTGCATTGTATCAAGAATTTGGAAAATATGCTGCGACTTTTGTCATAGACATTGCGACTGCAAAACATCATACAGGTATATGGAATTATTACTGTTCGCTAAAATCAATGTATGCTCCCGTCGTCATTATAATATGGGAAACAAGGTGTTTGCACCACGAAATTAAAAAAAAAAATAGGGAACCCCGGGGGCGATACATCTTTACGCAGAGATGATATATGAGTTCTTACATCATGTCCACCGGTACAGTTCTGGATCTGTGTGCAAGAATTTGGGTCAAATGGATCCGTGCAGTCGGGACACTGCATATCTTGACCTGAAGAACAAAAGGTTAAGTCAATATGATTAGTTTAAAACAAAAGTAACGGGGGACATCACAAAACAGAACAAAAAATCGTCAGAAGCACCAACAGATATTTTTCAGGATATTCCGAAACGCGAAGCTATCAGTGACCGGAGTAGACATTTACAGCTGTCGTAGACACGGGCAGAAAAACAATATGGTTAATAATTAAGGATTAGTGCTTCTGTAGTCTTATGCTGCAGGGATGGGTAAAGGGGCAAATGAGTATAATCAGTGAAAACAAAATATTAAGTTTGAGGTGTTACTTGCGGTGTTTAGAGGGGCAAAAGTTTATAACTAAATTGACTAAAACCAACCAACCAACCAACCAACCAACCAACCAACCAACCAACCAACCAACCAACAAGCCAGCCAAGCGAGCAAGCAAGCATTAAAGAATTAAAAAGCAGATTTACTGATATCATGTGCACTCTAACATAAGGACAAAGCCACTGGAGATTAGATTAAGATACTTACCGTTCACAGTGGTCAAGGTAAACGCTGCCACAAATGCTACAATAATGTAATACATTTTGTGATATTAAGCCAGAGAAATTAAAATGATAAGATAATATAATGTTATACGACGAACGCTTATGGTGGATAACTTTTCATTTATGGAATTTTCCAGTTATATAACCTACCATTTCGTTCGTAGTTTTGACCACGCCTTAGACGACGGCCCAAATAATTTAAAATCGGGACACAACAACGTGAGAACTAGGGGAGGTGACACCGGTTGTGGTAGGTGGGTCATAAAATTTAATCATGATGTGGTGATGCTTCTAACAAGTTAGTGTCATAACAAACACTACTTTCCTAAGCTAAAATGATCAAAACAATAACATGACCATTGTTACCGACCTGTGTCTGCCAACAGTTTCCTGGTCGGACTAAGGAAATGCTATCTGACAAAGTTCTAGGAGTCTCCCAAGATGTGCATTAGGATAAGGGTTAGGGGAAGGTCTATGGCTTGGGGGTAATGGTAAGAGTGGGATTAAGGTCTATGGCTTGGGGGTAATGGTAAGAGTGGGATTAAGGATAGAGGTAGGGTTAGGATTAAACCAAGGCAGAGACAGATGACGGACAGGATTAGGATTACGTGATTAGGTTAGAAAAAAAAATGCTGATACGGCCTTGAGAAATTTCCTGGATTGTCCCTGCCGTAGAGAGGGAAAGGTATACGATGCTTCACAAATCANATCGTCGTCGGAATGATAGAATCGGCTAACTGCATTTGAGGAAACTTTACAGGAGAGCGAAAAAACTGTTTCATTTATGACAAGGCAGGCAGTTTTGGCTGAACGTCACATATATTTTATTGTTTGAAGATAGGAAAATGACTATTGTAAGGTGTCATCATATCTTTTTATTTAAAGAGACTTTTGACGGTTAGCCGACTGTGAGTTGACAGTTCGGGAATGATAGAATCGGCTAACCGCCGTGCTGCTGGTTAGACGAGCCTATCATTCTCGCCGCCACGAGAAACGAATGATTGTGGGAATGATAGATTCGGCTAACTGTTACCGGGCGTTAGGCGTTATGTTTATTGTTATTATTGCACTAACAACAATGAAGAAAACGACTTCAGTGAGATTATATTATTGCAGTACTCTAGTTCAATTCGAATGTCTCTACACAGTTTAGCAAAAATACTATGGTTATCGTACTGGCAGAAAAAAAATATTATTTCAAATAACCTTAACTACAGAGAAAAATGAACATGGCATAATAAGGACTCTTCACCGGGCTTGCAAAAAAAAAAAAACAACACAAAAAAACTCTGGAATCGATATCTTTAAATATAAAAGATAGTAAGCACAAAGCATGGAAAAGCATGGCGACACAATCATAGTTATAATCACTTATCGTTCAATGACCAAGCGATTCACGATTTCAATCTTCATACAAACGCATAAGCAGAGAAGCTTTTAAAAGGTTAACAGTAAAAAAACGAGAACGAATGTCTTTAGGTTGTCGTAGAAAGGAAAACAGTCATGTGGAATCACTTTTTAGAGTTCCTGCAAAATAAAATGTTAAACTTACTGGCTTGGATTGTCAGTTTATTACTGTTGGGGGAGGGGGGGAGGAGTTGTCTGTCGTGTGGCCTCGAGCTTTGGGAAGCTCCTGCCAGTCCTGATCAAGGTTCAATTTAACGTGAATGACCACATGTGATGAGTACTTAAGAGCACGAATATTAGTGGCAACGGCATCGCCCTTACGTCCGCCTGGCCTGATGCTCTTGTAGCGACCCACTTTGGTGTAGTCCTTGAAGAAAGAATAATCACACCACATCACCTCATAAGGTTTGGGCGAATTCCTTGCCTTTTTGAATACGTTTTTGTAGTCATGAGGGACATAAATGACTGTGTTTTTAAACGAACGCTTAATCACACTGTGGACACTGTCCACTTCCATCTGAGTGTGGCCTTTGACGAGGAGTTTCTGCTCTATGGTGATGTTTCGTGTTTTTGTGAGGTCACTCAGCGCGCTGGCAAGAACACTATTCCGGTTTTGGTATGTGCAACCGTCGCTTTAGATTATGAACTTATCAAATCAAACCAAACTTGCGTTGATGACACATAGTGAGCGGTGCAAGAAGAGAACTCGTTTGCTGATAAGCCTCCTTCCCCCTCATGCCAGACGTAACACATGACATACCGACTAGCCAAATCAAAAATGGTGAAATTGTGAATGGTCAGCTTAGTCTTGTAGTACAATGCTGAAGCTTTTAGGCTTGGGATTGGAGCCAAAAGTACACACTGGAGGTCCATCGCAATCACACAAACTCTGTCCTCATTTGAATTGTTCTCTGTGATTGATACCAAAGCTTTCAGTTTATTGGTGTCCTTTTCCCTCCTCGCTCTGTCTATCTGATCTCTGTGTGATCTCAATTCTTCTTCAGGAATGTTGTCTGCCTCACAGGAAACACAAAGCTCGCAGTGGTCTTTTTTGGGCTGGAAGAATGATAAATTGAATTGTTCTGCCAGTAGATGATAGATTTTTCAGTTTGAATTGTTCTGCTAGTACCTTGTTACACAATGGCTTCCGATTTTGCTCTTCACTTTTCAGCATAGCGGTTGTAGAGCTCTGGCATTCCTCGAATAATTGGTTCCAAGTAATGCGAAGGCATTTTAGGCAATGGATCCAAAAATTTCTCAGTCATGAAACGCATTTCCTCCTTCGCTCGTTCATAGTATTTATGTCCAGAAGTTGGCAGTGTTGTCGTGCTTACATTTGCAAGTGATTTGTCTGAATCTTTCATAACAGATCCAACAAAATGGTTAGTTAGAGCTGTGGTCGCCAGGAACAATGACTTGCACACTTTCAGTTTCAGCCCTTTCTTTTTGAGGAGGTAGTCATGGGTAGCAGAGGGTCTGGAAGCTTCTGAACTCAGTCATCTCGTAGAAGTTTGGTCAACAAGACATTTGACGAAGCATTCTTTTTCGGACCATGAAAGGGGCCAAATATAACNAGGCAACAGAAGATGTTCAGAGAAGGATTCCCTCGTCTCACAAGTGTTTCGGTTCTTTGCTGGAAAGAGGAAAGATAGGCCTACACAATGCTTCACAAATCACAGTTGTAATAGATAGGACAGAGGAAAACAACAGAAGATCTTCAGAAGAAGATTCCCCCGTCTAGCAAGTGTTTCGGTCCTTTGCCGGAAATGGGAAAGTTATACAGTGTTTCACAAGTCATATCAGATATATTCACGGACAGAATTCGAATTTCATGTCCAATCGTGAGTACTAACGAAAGCCATGTGAATAAATGTCACAAGTGCCGATCATTTATTTTTAAATATTTCTGCATTTACGTTTCATGCTAAAAGTACATCGACAATCACCCACGATGTGCAATAAAGGATCTCTGCTATTATTTGCATCGTGTGCTGTCTCGTTGCCAGATGTATGTATTCTGTTGTTAGCCTCAGAAGTGCAATTGTGGTCTGGATTGCAGTTAAATAAACTTTTTAAGCTTGTTGTTAAACTTGACAGTAAATCATAAAGAGTGCGTTTTCAAAAGCACTTTTTTAAATGTCACATTCGCTGCATTAGGAAAACACTAGAATATAACTGTTGGGCTTTCAAACCAGAATGTGACGCTTTTCGTCAGCACAGACGATATTTAAGATCTATGAACTCCCTCCCTTGTTCTCATCTGAAAAAGTATGGTGATAGAGTGTTAACATATGGAGGGCCTTAAATATAATCTACTTTAATTTTATTTGATTAATCTAATTTAAATTAAATTACATTAATTAAAATTAAATTTATGTGTGTGTGTGTGTGTGTGTGTGTGTGTGTGTGTGTGTGTGTGTGTGTGTGTGCATCTCTAAGCTTAGGCCCGGGAACACAGTCTTTGTGTAGGAACCTTTGTATCGGAGACTGGAACATTACTCCCCCCTGACCTTGAGACTCCTGTTCTTTGACGCACACAAACACAGATGCTGCATACGTACGTGTGGTTGAATATGCGTGTGTATGTGTTTGTTTGCATGTGCTGTGGGGGGTAACCTTGTGTGTTTGTGGAGATAGGTATATGTATTTGAGTATGTGTGCATGTGGCTGTATAGCGCTTCGAGCTCTCTGGGCGTGAATGTGAATGCACTCTATTATCATTATGTTACAAATAAAATAAATAATTGAAGTCCAACTTTTCTGCAATGAACGCAGACCTTGAAGATGGTTTCTTGCCAACTTTTTACACGGGATGTAGGTAATGAATTTCATTAC
>JAWQUT010000551.1:147628-165434 GCA_033807755.1 Ellobium chinense | reverse complement strand
CACACACACACACACACACACACCCACACACCCACACACACACACACACACACACACACACACATCATTCACACACACACACATACATCATTCACACGCACACATACATAAATTGAAAATCATAATTACCAAGACAACTATTACTACTAGTATATTTCCATTAGCACTTCTCCATCATCCATACCATCGCAGCGACCACAATTTCCACAAATGTTATGATCAACGCTATCATCATCAACATTACCATCACCAATACCTTTATCAACACCATCACCACTAAGTCCGTCCCCATCACCAAAACCAGCAACTTCAGTTCACAAGTTTAGTTCTTCAGCAGCAACAGCAGCAACAGCAGCAGCAGCAACAGCAGCAGCAGCAGCAGCAACAGCAGCAGCAGCAGCAAACACAACAACAACAACAATTACAACTACAACAAACAACAACAGCAACAAGGAAAGTCCACGAATAGTGCAACCAACATCAAAAATAAACAGCCTCACCAGATTAATACACCAAGCTTACTCAGATGGCTAGCAGTACATTGAAGCCAGAGGCGGAACAACAATGTGGGCCATCTAGTTTCTACTCTGAAGTTCTGCTTTTTCTAACAGTTTGTGAAACCTTATACCTTATCTCAGTGGATCTCTGATATTCAGAAATGTGTAACCCAAAGTAATTCAAGATTCAAGCGCTTTTCTTACGCAAGTGATCGAATGATTAGAGACATTCTATCCTCAGTACTCCTTCGTTATTATTGTGGCAACTGGCTGTGTCCAGGTCCTGCTCTTGAAAAGGGGAAAAGAAGATAGAACACGGAGAACAGGGAACAAACAAACTTATAATAAACGGTTTAATGTACCCTCTCCACCTCTCCCTTGTGGGTGGGAGAGCAGATAACGTTTGAAACGTTCCACCTTATTGCTGATCATTTCGGCAAAATTCAACGTCAGTGCTTTTGGGCGTTTGGACATTTGTACAAACTACATCCCGCTGTTCAGCATGTTACACATCTCATAACTGGAACAAAACAATAAGGGCAAGGATACCGCCTGAACATCGTCATTTCAAACCGCAGAACAATGGTCTTCTCTAAATGATATCGTATATGAGCAGGGTGGCACTTATACAATTCATATACATTCACTTAGGAATTACAAGTGGGACTGTCTCATAGGTGATAAAACTTTTAAAAAAAATATTGAATGACCACATGATTTTGTGAATAATTTAATCCACTTTAATTGTAATTTCAACAGCAATTGAAGAGCGTATTTCCAAAAAGCAATAAGTCCACTTTCGTTGAAAATTTAGCTAAGTGTTTCACATCAAAGCATTCCTACTCTCTTTTCATCCTGTGATTTGCTGATGCTTCAAAACAAGCTTAGACCACATTAACCAAGCTGGTAAAATATTGCCGTTTTTTCTGAAGGGGTTAAGTCCAAGCTCTCTGGCTTTCCAAAACGCGATTAGTCCTCGCGCATGCACCGTATCGGTCACTTCCTCGGACGTTAAAGGTTGGTATCGAGTCGGAGTTTAACTATAGAATCTTCTTATTGTGAGGATGTTAATTAATTTTTGAGGCTTGGAATACTCTGAATTTAAGAAAATAATTGACAGACATGGTATGTTTATCTCGGAAAGCAGATATTTAAATTTATTTTGAATATAAAGAGGGCGACTACTTGCATCTGGTTCGCCCATCTTTACAGGACTTGGTCCCTTTTAAAAGATCACTTATTTTAGTACCGGTAAATCTAAAACCTGACATTTTGTTGAATAGAACCTGTCTGTCTGTTTTCAATGATTACTGCACAAGTTTTAATTTTTAATTTTTTTTTTGTAATTGTTAATTGTACATTTTTTAAAAATCTAAATGTAGTAGGTCCATACACACACTATTTCTCTCTCACGCTCTCCCATTCACACACACACTCTCTCTCACACATATGCACACATCAATCAATTAATTCAATTTCAAATATATTTTATTACAAGACAATGCCATCAGTGAACAAAATATTTACCTCAGTAATGTCAATGTTTCAGAAGGAGCTAAGTCCATGGACTTGGAGCGTTTTGCAGAATCGCACAATTTGTCAACAACATTATTTAATGTATGAGTTTACAAAGATCTCATTTAACATGTCTCTAAAGTTACTCTTAAAATACTCTTACTTTATGTGGAGAGAGGAATTTGATATTTAATTCCATCTGTCTTTCACTTAAAATTTGTTTCTACTGACAAAAAATGTAAATTGGACTTAGTGCGTTCTGGAATAACGCTCTTCAATTGATTCCACGTATCTTTCTTTGTTCTTGTCTCTTATATCTTCCCAGTCATACCCATACTCCTAGAGTAGGGCCTTTCCTTCAGCCCCATCCAATATTAAAAAAAAAATGCTCCGCCGCTGTATATTAGAGATGGATCAGCACTCATAAACATATTGAAAGATTCGCCATCCAGACAGATAGGACTGTTGTTTACAGGCGTGCATGTTTTACAGGCGCCCATGTTTGTCGCGACAGCCGTTACACCATACCGCACCATGCGTAAACAACGCCCGTCATGCGCAACAGTCATTTTGCCGGTGGGCGTTGTCAACCACGACCCTTGTCAAGCAAAGGAAATGCGTCCATTACTTCCCTTTGCCGGTAACGAAGAACACCATGGTTACGTCCTCTTACATGACATGTCGGCTGGTCGACTTGTCAGCCATTCTCTACTCTTGCGTTGCCAAATTCAGTTGCTTGGGCATGAAGTGCCTCGAGGCTTTGTCAAGTAAATTTCTCTTGAGAGGATGTTTGATTGACCACTTTCCATGGACACGTAACCAAAGTGGTCATTACTGCAAGGGGCGATGATTCATACAAGTAAACATGACCCAATGTTTACATAGATCTAGACCAAGAAATATAACTTGTGCCATGGTATTAAGCTTTGACTACTGTTTTTGTCTAGCCATTCCCAACACTGGGGACCTCCAAAGTACACCTACCCTCCTTTAAAGAATTTCTTTTATAAAATGTGCCTGGTTCGAATCTCTGCTTCGTATGAGTCAAAATTAGTCCAATTCTACGGGTTAAAGATTATAGTTAAAAACAGACAGGAAAACAGCACAAACCCTTTGACTCAAAGCTTTCCTTGACTAAATCTTAGTACTGTATCATATTTATTTCGTCATTATATTGTGTAATAAAAACGCATTTCATACTAAAAAATAATGACTGCTATAACTCATTAACTGCGTACTATTGTCAGAAAACCTGATCAACTTGATAAAGATTTAACAGTGTCTGCGCATACCACAGGTCAGTTATGGAGTATGGACCAGTCAGTAGATGGACTGAAATGACGAGTTTTTCCTCCCCACGAGGTTCAAAATAAGGAAAGTCACAGCAGAAGGGGATGGTTGAAGTGGATTTTAAAAGAAAATAGCCGCCCTAAAGCATCGATGCTCAGCTTCATTTTCACTGCATAAATCCAAGACTCCCGCAAAAACATCTTTTATGTGCACAAAGTCTACAATATATCAAAGATCTGTTTCGTTTCTTCCATCACCACATACAACACTGCTTTGGAAGCATGCGAGCAGCAGAAAAGACATGCCGTTACAATAAAATGGCATCTCGCATATCCACAGCGTCTGGAGCAGCAGCAGCAGCAGCAGCAGCAGCAGCAGCAGCAGCAGCAGCAGCAGCAGCAGCAGCAGCAGCAGCAGCAGCAGCAGCAGCAGCAGCAGCAGCAATGGCAGCTTTAACATTCATCTTCGTAATTGGAAGTCTTTGAGTATACCAAACGAAACCTTCTGGCTAACATTAAGAAAACGTAATTCTGACAATGGATCCAACGTTAACGTATTGGGACTGTGTTATCCATTGGGGCTGAGTTAACCAATACTCCTGACCAGGATCAGACTGATCATTTGTCTGAAATGATCAGTGGCCTAAAACAGGTGGCCAGCTTTACGAGGGTTAGTCCTTAGACAAGTTTTACTGTACTGTTTACTTCACAATATATTTCGCCTTCAACTTTGTTTGTTCAGGGATGATGCACTTTTGGGCCTCAAGGGGCAGTCAGCAGAGATAGACCATTCTTCTGCGTGATTATCTAGTGGAAAACCCGCCCATTCTTTTAGTGCAACAGGGAGCGGTGATGTATCATGGCTGTGGACAACAATAAAACTGACAGACACACCTGTCTGCGGTATGTTATTATGGCAAAGGATGACCACAAAACGGCAGTTCGTTTTATATTTGGCAAGGCCAAGCTGGAGTGCAAATCCAGGGGTTGGAAGGGTTTGTGGATGGATATGAGAATGATGTGGGCAAGACAATGGACGAGAAACTAGAAAAACACATTGTAGGCCCTGAGTNGGGGGGGGGGGGGGGGGGGGGGAGAGAAGGTGAGGAAGAGGTAGGAGTAAGGAAGTTGGATGCAATCATTCATCTACTAATTAAACCTTTGACATTCTTTGCACCAAACCCTCTGAGTCATGAGAACAACGTTTTTTGTTGATTGTAGAAGACAAGGAACTGCTGAAGAAAACGATTCGCACTTCAGGCAAAATGACTGAGTGAAAGCTGTCATCTACTGATGATATTTATGGCAAAAGTTTATAAACAAAGCTAAAAAACATCTTAAATGAAGCCATCCAACTTTTGTTTCAAGAACTGTTGCCTTCAAAAAGGAAACAGCCTCAAGAAGCCAACACAGAAAGATATCGTGGGTCTCTCGTCTCTCCAGCATCAAGAAGCGGTGTTCCTTCAGTGTGCGTGTGTGTGTGTGTGTGTTGGTGTGTGTGTGTGTGTGTGTGTGTGTGTGTGTGTGTGTGTNAGCCATCCAACTTTTGTTTCAAGAACTGTTGCCTTCAAAAAGGAAACAGCCTCAAGAAGCCAACACAGAAAGGTATCGTGGGTCTCTCGTCTCTCCAGCATCAAGAGGCGGTGTTCCTTCAGTGTGCGTGTGTGTGTGTGTGTGTGTGTGTGTGTGTGTGTGTGTGTGTGTGTGTGTGTGTGTGTGTGTGTGTGTGTGTATGTGTGTGTTTGTATGTGCGTATGTATGTGAGTGCGTAGGAGTGTGTTCGTATGTCTGTTTACTTGTGTGGGTGTATACATTGTATACAAATATATGTGTGCTTGTGGGTATGTGTGTATCCGTTCAAATTTGTATGAGTATGGGGATGCAAGTGTGATTACGTAAATTGTGTGCATGCCTGTCTATATCAGACCTCATCTGTCACAAACTTGATACCGCATTTGTCCGACAGAAATTGCTTGGGATGGATTAATGAAGTGAATCTAATCTTCTTTTACCTTACCTTATCTTATCTTATCTTATCTTATCTTATCTTATCTTATCTTAGGGGATATAGGTCACTTTGTAACGCCACAGCATGGGAGACTGAATATATTATCAGCTGGAATGACCATCTATGCATCTGTTAGCATAATGTGTCCTTGTTTGCTTTGTTTACTGTTACTAAAATGATGAAATTATTGCAATCTCTCCACATTCTGTGGACTTTTGTTGATAAGAAGAAATGCAAAAGAAGAAGTAGAAGAAGACTACGGAGTAATAAGAGAAAAGGGGAAGGCGAAAGAAGCAACAGCGAAGATCTATAATAAGTTTTGCAACTAGTGAACATTAGGCTTATGTCGTTAAACAAAGAACGATTCATCGGGTATTGAGACGGATAGGGCCATCCGGTAACAAATTTTTGTTTGTTTCGGAAATCGAGAGTAAACTCATTTCTGTACAAACAACAGTGATTATGTGAGCTGTGGCTAAATCTGAGTGGTTGTGAGGCATAATAGATGAATTATGTAATAGTGGAAAATAAACACGTTCTTCAATCACCATTTGCTTAGAATTATTTTCCTTTGCAAGAAATGAGTCCTTACCATTTCAAACAACAATTTCTTGGGCCTGAACAATGCTGGGTCAAATATTTTTTTTCACTCAGTGAAAGTATATACATACAACTTTAATGCGAACCAATCACTTGATTTAGTAAAAAAAAAAAAAGCGATATTTTGAATAGCCTCAAGACATATGAAAAGTATTTAGATCTTCTTGTTTGTTTTCCTACAGACTGGTGGGAGTTGCCCCATCATTCCTTATCCACTATAAACCAACTCCGTAACCCGGATGCTTTCGGCTGAAAGATGGAGGTAACAGAACAAGGCTAGTCTATGCCTGTTGTGAACAATGAAACCAGTAATAGTCCAGCCGCCATCATTGTCCCACTGGCGACAATCTCTAGTGTAACAAGAGGTATTGTGAAAAACAGGGATTGTGACAGGGAAACGACATACAGCAGCTGCTCAGTTCCCCATTTACACAATGTTATTACGTGAAATGGACTAAGAGTCTTGACATGGGGGTCACGTGACCTTGACAGACTGCACACAGGCCAGTTTGGGTATCAGGGCGAAACTGCACTATTTTGAAAGAACCTTTCACAGTGAACTTCTTCCATCGTGCTGTATTTACAAAAGATGAATAGGACGTATTCGCTCCTTAGCATTTCACTGCGGATTTGTGATGCCTCAGATACTGACCAGGATGACAGTAAAAATAGCCACGCCTGTCACGTGACATGAGCTTAGTCACATTACCTGCAAGGGGACGCTACTTTGTATATATAACGGTCCACAATTTGGTGTGTGAGATCAACAGGTCAGAGACACATCGTTACTTTCCTCTCTGCTGCTTTGGAACCGAACTCTTCACATACTCGCCAAAATGAACGCCTTGGCTTTTGTCGCTGTTGCTGCTACAGCTGTTGTCCTTGTTAACGGTAAGTTGAATAAATTAGACAAGATTTGTCAAGCTGTATAAAAAAAAAATATTATCATCATATTATAATACAATTAAAGGGACAAGTTCGTGCAATGCTCATGAATTATATTCCAAAGCTACCTACACCCATAGAATATAAGCTGCTGCCATTTTCGTCAACACCGATGGCGTGACGGCGATAACCTGTCTCTGTAGACTTTAGTGAGGTTATTTGAAAATTAATTATTCGTTGTAAAGCTTCATGTAAAAAGTCTGTTGTTGTTTTGAATTTGCTGAAACAAAAGTTGCGTGGATTCTCTAGGTAGAATTCACGGGTCAAAGATCGGGCCACCTTTTATTATTTGTCGTCAGCAGGCTGTAGGTCTCAGTGCTCTATCAGACGTTCGCTGATCAGACATGGCAAGCCCTTTCAAAGAATGGGTGTTGTTATCAGTTTCTCTCTTTTTTTAAAAATGCACTTGCTATATGCTATTTCCTGTCAAAGAACGTCTCGAAAGAAAACTGAACTCTCCATTCCAAAGTTCCTTCAGAATAATATGGCTCTCTCAACCGCTTCATCAATATGGAAACCGAGATGAAGAACACGTCTCTCTTTGTGCTGCCTAACATTTCGGATTCGCATCCTGTTAACGGCAGGCTTCATCCTAATATTTCTGTTTTTATGTTTATCGGCAGCTTGATATGGGCCTCAAACCTCGTCTCTGAGATAACCACGAATGTGCTTAAAAAAAAACCCCACTAAAACCAAACACAAATATTCTTCCTCTACAGCTGTTCATGAGAATTTCTGGGATTAATATACCTTTTTTTTTGTCAGCATCCTATGTACTACAACGAGTTTAATTTGAGAGTTTCACTGAAATGGACAACCGCTCTAAAAAAACATAATAAACATACAGATAAACACACATACGCAAGGTAGAGGTCTAAGAATCACGTTTTTAAACCATCAGTTTCAGGTTCCAAAGTGGAGCCTATATTTATACGGATTCCGAGCAGAGAAAACATTTCTCTGGAGCCATACTTTAAGAATTTAAGCTTCAAGAAATAGATATAGAATTTAATTCAAACACCTCAACACTCCACAAAATTGAAATTTTGGACTGGTACACTGAAATTTGAATTCATGAAATTCTATTGCAAAGCAGGAAGAAAGCTGAAAGCTGAGAACAACCACTGTAAAGAATCAACCTGACAAATATCGAGGAATATGACTGGCTGATGCATGTTTTAGATTCTGAAATATTAGTTTTTATTGATCGATACATCTCTTACGCCCAGGTTTATTAGGAACTCAATATCCGTGATGACATCATAATGGACACAGAATTTACCGAGAAATCCAATTGGACGATGAAATTTGAAACATTCACTTTCATTGGCTAATATGTTTAGGCAGTGCTCCCACAGGCGGCTTCACATCATTATCACCTCGGCCGGCCATATCACATAATGGCTTTCTCATGTTCTTGAGGAGCTTACAATGTCGCTGCCATTTCATTGTCCCTGACCACAGTCTTAAGACAGGTCTTTCATCTGACATGGCCTATAGCAACGTGTTTGTTATACAGAAGAGTGTGGAGAGGCAAAAAATAGATGAAATATTTTCCTAAAACGTTCCCTTTTCTAGCTGTCATTTGCATATTTACATGTATAAGTCATCCATCCATCCATCCATCCATCCATCCATCCATCCATCCATCCATCCATCCATCCTTCCATCCATCCATCCAGCCAGCCTTCCATCCATCCATCCATCCATCCATCCATCCATCCATCCATCCATCCATCCATCCACAGATGTGCCAGATGTTTGTCGACAGATCAGACATGACCAAGAGATGACTTTAAAAAAAAATATAGAATTCTTTCAACTGAGTGTAACTATGTAGTCTGTTAAAATACTTCTTGTTCCTCTATATCCCATAGGCCAACAACAGCTTACATGTCCACTTTGCGCGGACGGCTATGACATTACCAGTTGCACGGGAACCCAAGAGTGTACACCCACTCAATACGTAAGTTGTTGTTGTTGTTGCTGTTGTTGTTGTTGTTGTTGGTGGTGCTTTCTTGTCGCCGTAGTCATCGTTGTTTGTCATTATATTCGTTACCAGTGAGACTTTAAAATCAAGGATTTTCATAGCTTGAGTGCAGTGAAAGTTATAACTTTTACAAAATATGATAAACTGGGCGCCCATACAAAGCCCATAACTTAGAGGTTTATAACATAAACATGATCTGTCAGTGGCCCTATGCATAATACATACTTTAGTTAACGCAATGCGGTAACCACGGGGAACCTCCCAAAACATTAGTAGTGTTCACCGTGGTTAACACAATACGTTAATTAACGTATGGATTATGCATACGGCCACTGTTTCTGTTACAAGTTTTATTGATACAGGTGCTACACTTTCGTTACAGCAAAAAAAAAAAGTGACGTGCTCACACGTAGCATGCTACTGTTAAGCAAAAAAAAATTGCATACATTTCCCAATGGAAATTGTTCATCAGTCTTGCAACGTTGAAATACCCAGGTGTTGTGTGGTTATGTCACAGCTGAAAAAGTGAGAACACCTTTTTACAATAGCATGCACATTGCCTCTCACCTGGATCGGGAGGTCATTTTTAAATTTTTTTTTTTGCTTTGCTGTGACTAGAGTGTTGCACCTTTATCAGTGACATTTACAGAAACTAGACTATATATCATATCTGTCTGTGCTGAACATTTTATTCCAGTTTCTTTTGAACACTTTAAATTACTGGGCTTTGAATAAAGTAAATTTTCTGTGTTTGGTCCGCGGGTATATAAAGACTACATTTCCCTCAATCCCCACCCTTATGTGGCTTGCCTTTGCTACTGATGGTGATGCTAAATTCTTTTCTCCATTCAAGCTGTCATTTGCATCCATCCATCCATCCATCCATCCATCCATCCATCCATCCATCCAGCCATCCATCCATCCATCCATCCATCCATTCATCCATCCATCTATCCATCCAGCCACAGATGTGCCAGTTGTTTGTCGACAGATCAGATAACAACAGAGTTGAATACTCATGTGAAAGCAGCCAGGTGAATGAATACATTAAACCTGTTTTTCTTTCCATCCTTCCTCCCTTCCTTTCTTCCTTCCTTCCTTCCTTCCCCCCTTTCTTCATTCCTTCCTTCCTTTCTTCCTTTCTTCCTTCCTTCCGTTAATTTCTGTCATTTTAAATGACAATAATGATAACAATGACGGCAGTAACTATGATGATAATAATAATAATAATTATCATTTTATAGATCTCATGTAGTAGATAGTGCTCTCACAAGAAACCAGTAGCGTTATTACCTCAGCCGGCCATATCACACAGTAGCTTTGGGGAGCATTTTATAAGCGAAGAACGTAGCCTTGAGACAGGGTCTCACCTTGACCAAAGAATGTACTTGTTATGCATAAGTGCACAGGGGCAAAGATGGATGCTATGCTTTCCCCAAGGCATTTGGCATTTAGAAACATGATCAAGAAATGAATCGAACCAACGATCCATTAAATCTCTTTTCAAGATCGCAATAGTTCGGACACAACTTTATTCTCTGCATGCTTTCTTTGTGTATGCCATCAATTATATTATAGTCTTGACTGATGCTACGGAAGTTGGTAGTAACAAAAATATGGATGTTGATCCATCCGATGATCTGTCCATCCATACATTCCTCCATCCGTCTAACTGTTTGTCTAGTGTGTCTGTCCGTCTGTCTGTCTGTCTGTCTGTCTGTCTGTCTGTCTGTCTGTCTGTCTGTGTTTCTCTGTGCGTGTATTTGTGTGTCTATGTGTGTATGTGTGTGTGTGTGTGTGTGTGTGTGTGTGTGTGTGTGTGTATGTGTCTGTTTATCTGTCTGTCCATGCCTCTTTGATGCCTCACATTTTTGAGCATGTATTACCTACTGCATCCCTCAGCCTAAAGCTGAGTCCAGATCACAGGCGATGGAGCTGCGCTGTAGCGGCAAGACGCGGTGGTACCTCTTTATTTCAATAAAAGGGACAGGAATAATTAATTATTTGCTTCACAATCTCATAAACCGCGTATATTTTTCCTTTCGCCTGAAAATTTCCCCAAAACAATACCGCTTGAATGTCGGGATTTTTCACCCTGTGCAAGCCGTCATTATTCGTGCTGTGGGAAGTTAAACAGCAAGATAGGTTAACAGACGGTTTGCTCGTGTGTTCACACTAGTCGTCTACTAACTTTCTCGATTCATGACGTCATACAGCACAAGTAATTGGGGCGTACGCAGGATGAAAATCCTGACATAAAAACGTTGTTTTCTCATAAATGTTCCGGCGGAGGGAAAATGTTCACGGTTTAAAGCTTTTGAAAGAAACAAAAAAAAAACCCACCCCAAAACCGTGAATTTTTTTTTAGACTGTGAAGCAAGCACCTACCCCTGTCCTTTTAATCAACCCTGCCACTAGCCGAGAGGTTACCATACGATTGTAGCGCAGATCGGTCGCGGTTGGTCTGGACTTGCGCTAACAAATTCTGGAGTGAATATACGGGTTGGACGGCGAGAATACACTTTCCGGAATATTTTGGCTGGATTAATTTTTTAACCGAGACAAATATTTTTTCCGAGTCATCTCCCCTATCCTACATTATTGATGCATCAATATTCACTCATACTGGCAACCTGCTCTCTAGCTCAGTAGATTTTCACGCTGGCTTAAAATTTGAAAACTAAAAGACTCAACCTCCGCGTGAATCAGTCTATAAATATTTTTTTTTTTTGCTAGATAGGTGAGAAACATATTGCTAGGCTTTGCCTGATGCAAAACAAAAATCTTACCGCACGAGTAACAAAATAACTCCACGGGGAAAGATTTCGATATGCAACACCCCCTGAACAAAGAATATACCAAAGAGGGATTTTGATAAGGCTGGAATTAAAAAAAAAACACAAAACAGGGTCATGGTTTTTCGTGGGGGATATACTAGAGAATATAATAGAATATTTTAGTCTGGCTGCCCAGTTAAACTATCCTCCAAAGGCAGTTGGATAGGGGAGATGACTCGGAAAAATATTTGTCTCGGTTAAAAATCGAATCCAGCCAAAATAGTCCGGCAAGTGTAGACCCTATTCTGGCTGTCAAGCCTGTATATTCACTCCATAATTTGTTAGTGCACGTCCAGCCAAACTACCCGTCAAAATTAATCATTGTGAACTGAACCGAACTAAACTGAACTGTTACATTGCCAGACATGTGCGACGAGGGAGAGTGCTGGCTGTGTCATCGTCAACGGAGCGCAACATTGCTTCCACTGCTGCGCAGATGTCGATGCCTGCAATGCACAGAGGGTTAATCTCTTTGCAAGTATGTGGTCATTGTTGTAGTGGTCGCCGCTGCCACCACCACCACCACCGCTATCATTATCACCACCACCACCATCACTACCACTACCACTATCACCATCCTCTTCCCCTTCACCCTCATCATCACCACCTCTAGCTCTAACATGACAAAGTCTCCTCCATTCAAACCCAGATTGTTCCATATGTATAACACTTCAGATAAGAAGTATATCTAGTTAACATATGTACAAAAACATTGCCCAGAGGGTGGCTTTGTTGGACATTTATGTGCATGTATATATACTATTTATTCCAGTTCATCGCAATGAACGATACCGCTCTTGTGCCATAATTTCCAATATATTTCGAGTTATGTATGGGCTTCATTTTAGTGGATTTCATTCAAGGGAAATAATACTAATATTCTCCTCGAAGGTTATTCCCCTCATTCCCCCTTTCATCATTTTTCTCTGAAGTCCGATCTCACTTTCAGAAGATATCTGCTAAAAGAGCAGAAATGCTCTTCTCCTTATGATCCTATTGTAGTCCAGGTCCACCGAACACAAATAGTGCCCTTGACTCACACATCCTTCTGTTAATCGCAACGCTTCCCATCTCCCAAGAAGTTGCGAGTAAGTCGTATCAACTATTTATCTTATACTAGTTTAGTAACTAGAGAGCTTTTATTTTCAAGTTTGGATCTCTCTGGTACGTTGTGGCAGAGGTATGGACACTGGCATGCCTTAGTATTACGATCATATCGTAAGCATAACCAAGAATTGCCAAAAGAGCACACCGTAACGGTCTGTAAAAGATCCGAATTTAAAATTGGAAGCTCCTTATTAACATCTCTCTCTCTCTATATATACTGTATATGCATCTAATGTATTTTCACGGTTTCATCTAATGACATTTTTTTTGGTTGATATTTTCAGCTACCTATGTTGCCAACGAAACAGCAACACCAAATGCTACCACCACCAGTCCTTAGACTAGAGCTGGTTAAGCCACCTGACTATCATCTACACTGGTGGACATTCAGCATTTCATAGCCCTTTGTATCGTCGTATTTGTCATCGTCATCGTCGTTATCATCGTCATAATCGGCTGGCCATCGTACGGTGCGATGAGGTCAGCTGTTGTGCTGTCTTCGTAGTGTTGTTGATGAATGCAGTCCAAGAACAACATATATTCCAGTAAAATTTGTTTTTTGACTAAATAACAATAAACAAATGAAAATAAAATCCAAGGAAAGAAAGTTTCAAATTGGTTTCGTTTTTTCTCTCTTAAATATGATTTAATATGTAAGCTGTTATTGTATCGAATGTTCAGTTTTGTTTTGTCTTGTGCAATGCGAATTTTTTGATTTTCTCTCAAAGAAACGTCATTCAAATAACATTTGATGATCACGGCTAAATATATAACAAGGAACCAAAAAAAAAAAAAAAAAACGAAGTCCCCAAAAATTTGTTAAAAATTTCCTTGGGGAAAACCTTTTATCTACTGACACTTCAGTTCTGTTTTGTCCTGTGTTGGGAACGTTTCTGTTGTAAGAAACAAACGTCTCTTAATATCTTTTGATACCAACATTATAAGGACAGAAAATAAAAACCTGAACAAAACGAATTTCCAAAATTTGTTTGGTTTGTTTTATGCCTTGATGCTTAAACTATAAACAGTTTTTTAATGATCTCTTCGTGACATACATTACCCACATCTTAGCTGTTTGCAACAAACATTACTCAATAGAATCTGATCACCACGTTTATTATAACAAGCAAAAATAAAACTCAGAAAACAACAGAAATTCTTAATTAGAAAAATTTTAATTACTTTAATGGGACTTAAATTCTGTTTGTCCTGTGCTGTGCAACTTCTATGTTGTGTGAAACCAACGTCACCATACAGCTATTAATAGCTAGAACTCAAATGGACAAAAAAAAATCTGAGAAACAACTGACTTATGTTCACTGTTTATTTCGTTTTTACTGCGAACATGGTACTTCAATTCTGTTTTGTCCGATGCTATACGAACTTTTCTCATGTAAGCTTATAATGCAACCAACCAACCAACAAACCAAGCAAGCAAGCAAGCAAGCAAGCAAGCAAGCAACCACCCAACTAAGCAACCACCCAACCAAGCAACCAAGCAACCAAGCAACCAGCCAACCAACCAACCAACCAACCAACCGACCCATCGACCCATACGGATGAACAAAGACTCAAAGAATCGGAGAAGCCACTGGATCAATTCCAGATGGATGCATGTGCTACAGAAAGACAATTCAACCAGCGACCGGAGTTCCGCTAAAGCTCATGGATAACTAAGATAGGGAGCATTGGCTGGATGCATTGAGCACAATCCATACGTTAGTTAACCTACTGCGATAGCTGTAGTAAACACTACTATTAATGTTTTAGGAGCCGTTATTGCAGTGCGTTAACTAACATAATGATTATGCATATGGCCACAGGCCCGGCCATTACAAGCATCATCGTTGAAGTCTACCAAATGCACATTGGGTCGTAAAGCACAAAGCTGTCTAACTTTGTGCGCACAGTCCTAAATCTAGAGCTAGACGTCTACGATTAGGACATACNTTGTGGCAGAGGTATGGACACTGGCATGCCTTAGTATTACGATCATATCGTAAGCATAACCAAGAATTGCCAAAAGAGCACACCGTAACGGTCTGTAAAAGATCCGAATTTAAAATTGGAAGCTCCTTATTAACATCTCTCTCTCTCTATATATACTGTATATGCATCTAATGTATTTTCACGGTTTCATCTAATGACATTTTTTTTGGTTGATATTTTCAGCTACCTATGTTGCCAACGAAACAGCAACACCAAATGCTACCACCACCAGTCCTTAGACTAGAGCTGGTTAAGCCACCTGACTATCATCTACACTGGTGGACATTCAGCATTTCATAGCCCTTTGTATCGTCGTATTTGTCATCGTCATCGTCGTTATCATCGTCATAATCGGCTGGCCATCGTACGGTGCGATGAGGTCAGCTGTTGTGCTGTCTTCGTAGTGTTGTTGATGAATGCAGTCCAAGAACAACATATATTCCAGTAAAATTTGTTTTTTGACTAAATAACAATAAACAAATGAAAATAAAATCCAAGGAAAGAAAGTTTCAAATTGGTTTCGTTTTTTCTCTCTTAAATATGATTTAATATGTAAGCTGTTATTGTATCGAATGTTCAGTTTTGTTTTGTCTTGTGCAATGCGAATTTTTTGATTTTCTCTCAAAGAAACGTCATTCAAATAACATTTGATGATCACGGCTAAATATATAACAAGGAACCAAAAAATAAAAAAATAAAAACGAAGTCCCCAGAAATTTGTTACAAATTTCCTTGGGGACAACCTTTTATCTACTGACTTGTGTATGTTACACTTCAATTCTATTTTATCCTGTGTTGGGAACGTTTCTGTTGTAAGAAACAAACGTCTCTTAATATCTTTTGATACCAACATTATAAGAACAGAAAATAAAAACCTGAACAAAACGAATTTACAAAATTTGTTTGGTTTGTTTTATGCCTTGATGCTTAAGCTATAAACAGTTTTTTAATGATCTCTTTGTGACATACGTTACCCACATCTTTGCTGTTTGAAACTATCGTTAATCAGTGGAATCTGATCACCACAATTATCATAACAAGCAAAAATAAAACTCAGAAAACAACAGAAATTCTTATTTAGAAATATTTTAATTACTTTAATGGGACTTAAATTCTGTTTTGTCCTGTGCTGTGCAACTTCTCTGTTGTGTGAAACCAACGTCACCATACATCTATTAACAGCCAGAACTCAAATTGAAAAAAAATCTGAGAAACAACTGACTTATGTTCACTGTTTGTTTCGTTTTCACTGCGAACGTGGTACTTCAATTCTGTTTTGTCCGACGCAGTGCGAACTTCTCTCATATGGGTTTATAATGCAACCAATCAACCAACAAACCAAGCAACCAAGCAATAAGCAACCATCCAACCAAGCAACCAATCAAGCAAGCAAGCAAGCAAGCAAGCAAGCAAGCAAGCAAGCAAGCAAGCAAGCAAGCAAACAAGCAAGCAAGCAAGAAGAAGCAACCAACAAACAAAGGAAGCAACCAAGCAACCACCCAACCAAGCAACCAACCAACCAACCAACCAAGCAACCAAGCAACCGACCAACCAACCGACCCACCGACCCACTGGGGATGAACAAAGACTCAGAGAATCGAAGAAGCCACTGGATCAGTTGTAGATGGATGCATGTGCTACAGAAAGACAATTCAACCAACGACCGGAGTTCCGCTGAAGCTCAAGGATAACTAGGATAAGGAACATTGGCTGTTTGCATTGAGTATAATCCATACGTTAGTTAACGTACTGCGATAGCCGTAGTAAACACTACTATTACTGTTTTAGGAGCGGTTATTGCAGTGCGTTAACTAACATAAGGATTATGCATATGGCCACAGGCAAGGCCATATGCATAATGGGCCGTAAAGCACAAAGCTGTCTAACTTTGTGCGCACAGTCGTAGATCTAGAGCTAGACGTCTACGATTAGGACATACCAACTCTCTAGTGAATAATGAACAATAAATTCGTTTCCTTTATCATCATCATCATCATCATCATCATCATCATTTGTTTCACACAAAAAAATTAAAAAGTCGTCCACCAGTGTAGTGAAATGTAATTTACTTTAAATTATAAAAAGAAGTACACAATAATGAAAAGTCAAATTTTCGGAATTAAAAATTCCTTCATCAGGAATAATATTAATAATAATAATGATAAGGAAGAAGAAGACATATGAGGAGATCTAAGGCTTTATAAGGGTGCTAATTTCAAAGAGTACGATCAGAGTTCACTAAAGAAAACAAAGAAAGAGAGAGAGAGGTGAGGGGAGTTCATCACCATTATCATCATCTCGGGTCCAAGTCACTGGGCCGAATCAGCATGGGTTAAGAACTGGTTAGACAGGTGTAGATTTGGTTTACTGCTCTACAACCAGAAATTCAGATCCCATTGGTCGCGCCAATAGCTATTTTAACCCCCTCACTGCTTCATGTTTTTAAAGTGTTGAGGTCACTAAATTATCATGAGTTCACATGCACTTACGTAGAAATAGTTATCGAAATATGACGTATGGAATCGTCGAATATAACATGGGAATACCGCTTCCTGTACGTATCAGTATGATACAGACAAAGTTCTTTTTTTTTTATTTGAGATCTTTATTCGCCTCTGCACATTGGACAAACATGGGTCAGAGGTCCATCCTATGCCTATTCTTACAATAACAGTAGAAAACCTTGCATTTTAGCATGGACATTATTTTATGTACATGTGGTTTCACCACCCTTCTGGTCATGGTGCTCAGGGGTGATATAACAAAGTGTAATTCAGTTTCAGTTTTTATTTATTTGAACCGAGGTTACATGGTAATAGCAAAATAAAGACAATTAAAAAAGATAAAATACATAAGCAGACCAAAACAACATAACTGAATGTACGTTATATGAGAGATAAGATGTAAAACCTGACACGGGTACAGGCCTGTAATTGTACTTTCACTTTTGGGTCCTACTTGGGGGTATATTTCATCTCCCTTTTCCCACTTTTGGCACGCCCTGCTTCCAGTAATAAGGGATCCGGGGG
>JAWQUT010000551.1:125672-147484 GCA_033807755.1 Ellobium chinense | reverse complement strand
AAAATGTAGGGTCTGTTTACAAATAGCAACCAAGCTCAAAATTTCAATGGGCTTGCTAGGCAGGGTTGGGTAAGTCTTAAAATTTGGGCCACATAATGAGCTTTAATCTGGTATGGGTCTGGGTGAAAGCTAAAACTTTGGGTTCAGAGGGCAGCTCAAAATGTTAATATAGCCCATAGAGGAAAAAAGGGTCCAATCCAATTACAGGTCTGTAACCAGCAGCAAAGGCTATCAATAACATGAAAATCATACGTAGCGAATGGAGTTAAGCAGTCTGTGAAAAGGAAGGTCGAGAAGACGTGTGCTGATGTCACTATGCTGGCACCATAAGCAACAACAACAACAACAACAAAAATCCAAACAACAAGAAACACCAACCAGGTTAAAAAAACAACCCAAAAACCAACATAAATCGTGCAGGTCAAGAATACAAACAAAATGTAAGGTCTCTGCAGAGCACTATTAATGCATTCGGGTTATTGGTTACTAGTAACAAATAGAACAGATTTTGGACATCCAAGGACAGTAGCTGTGCATGATAGGACATAGTGACGATTTGTTGGACTGATCTGACAGTTTTTAAGCGGTTGCCTAATACTCCTTTTGTTAAAACTGTTATTTAATTCCACCCAGAAACGAACATGAAGAAAATTTCAGATTAAAGTTTTGAAGAATGTATTCAAATTAAGCTGGCATTGCTCTAGTTGTTTTTGTTGTTAACAATGATAACACAGTTTATAATGGATTTTTAAAAAAAACTGAATCCTTTTCACTTGTCTTTTATTAAAACTGTGTCTAGTTTTTTAGTTCTTATTAAGTGTTCAATGCGCAACGTCGATTTATTTATGTAAATTCTTTTCTACATCCATTCATTTTAAAGTTTATTAAAGTTCATTTTAGGCGCAATTAAAAAGATTTAAAAAATGGTTACTATCATAATGATAATGATAGTGATGAATTTGCCAATAGATAGTTGATGCAAACAAGCAAATAGGCAGTAGCTGGACTCTTGAACAGTGCGACATTAACTTAGTAGCAAAAGTATCATATTTATGTTACGGGCCAAGCACTGTCAAGAGTCCCACAGTAAATACTTGCAAGTTGCCTGGTGAAATGGGAGAACCAAAGTCAGATTTTTTGCTTGCCGGCATTTCCTTAGCGAGATCTGTGACCGCACCACAAAAGGCGAGCGTCCGTCCATGTTGTGCCACTTACATCAACCCTCCCTTCCCCATATCAATATCATTAATACGATATGATCGGAACGAAACTTTCTTAGGAAAAGTATTGATATTTGTTGTCTTTTCTCTCACATACCCACTCACTCACTCTCGACTGTAAAGCAAGGGACCTCGAAGGTTCCAAATCCCCTTCTTGATGCTACATGCCTCTCATTAGCTTAAGCCAGCCCTGATAATGGTTGCTGTGGTATTGATGATAATGTTGATATTGATGAAAGGAGCAAAATTTGGCTTTGATCTGACGGGGCGGTGAGGTCCTCCGAAAACAGTAGATCCTTAAAAGATGAAGAAAAATGATCACTGTATGAAATGGCACAGGAGAGAGAAATCTAGGAGGATATCGTTTTCAACAAAATAGTTCATTATTTCTTTGTTCCCTGACGAAGAATATACGTCCATCAATTTGGATCAGTTTATTAAATTTTTTCATGTTACGGTTTTTGAGAGCGGTCTCTCTGTTTGTAAACGGTGCTGTTATTGATGAAGATAACGAATATTAACAAAAACGTCTGTTACACCGAACTAATTTTCGTAGAGGAAAGGGCTAGAGAGGGGGATTGAGGTGGGGGCAGAGCAAAAAGTCAGGCCAACCAACCAAAGTGAGGCCTGGGATTTTATGTGAGCTGACCCTTATCTAAAGAGGTCATCGTGATCGAAAACTGCAGCTGCAAAAATTGAATGACAGAACGAAAGTTTTTGAAGAAGATCTGCATAGCAACGATAACCTCGTTCTGATAGACCAGAAGAAAAGGTCTCGCCCTTTTTGTTTTTTTCGACGCTTTTAGGGTGGGAGGTCACACAAGGTCGTGACTTCTCGTGCCCTACTATTGTTTTGACAGATTAGAAATCAACTGTCCACATTGGTGAAAAGTGTCGTATTTCACATGAACGAAGTTCCCCCCGAAATAGTGGATAATCTGTTTCTAATTGTCATGAAAAGACCCAAGTTCTCATATAATTGCAAGATCTAGGGGCTTCAATTTTGGAACGCGCACATGCATTCAAAACAAGAAATACACGAACAAATAAAGTTATCCTTATCCTTATCCTTAAACTTATAATGCTGCCAAATTTGAGTTTGGCGTACTATATAAGATACAACGTTATATAAAAGACGATACCATTTCGATTTCTAAAACATTTGGGCGTTACTTATGATTTTGCCGGCTGTAGGTTCTCAGGGAAATATTACGCCTCGCTTTTTTTTTGTTTTTTGATTGTAGTTTTCAGTTCCTATTCAACATCAGTATGATCTTTAATAGAAACATATAAGTGATATAAAAAGGTCGCGCTCTTTTTTTCGGTAATAAATCAGCTAGACCAGATCTAGTTTGTTCATGGTTTTTTAAAAATCAAGTTTTATTATGGCGTGCACGTGGTTACAGATTTTCGCACTGACTGTGTTTGTTGCGGCATCTGCAGTGAATGGTAAGTGCTTAGGTTGTACAATTGTTATTTTTTTTTGGGNGGGGGGGGGGGGGCGGTGAGAAGAGTGGAGGGGACGAGGGTTATTTATTAAAATATAATGATAATAATAATAAAGTTTGTTTGTCTGGTATTCATTCCGAATTTCCGAACCCTTGGTAACAAACATTATCAATAGCGTTATTATCATTATTATCATTACCATCACCGACACCATTACCACCACCACCACCACTACTACTACCACCACAACCACAACCACCAACACAATCTTCATCATCTTCATCATGAACATCATCAACATTATGCTCCTGGATGGATGTTCGAATGTTTTCTTCTGGAATGACGTTCAGTTTAGTAGGCTTTAGTGTTTGTACATCGTCCCGCTCTTGTATCATTTTCTCTGTAACTTTATTCGCCTACAGCCCAGATCGTTTGCCCCATCTGCTCAGACCCGTACGATCCTACATCTTGCAATGAAACACAGCAATGTGACAATACTCATGACGTAAGTTCTTCCATCCATCCATCCATCCATCCATCCATCCATCCATCCATCCATCCATCCATCTATGATGGTGATAATGTTTGCTTATCTGCATCCATCCATCCATCCATCCATCCATCCATCCATCCATCCATTCATCCACCCATCTATGATGGTGATAATGTTTGCTTATCTGCATCCATCCATCCATCCATCCATCCATCCATCCATCCATCCATCCATCCATCTATGATGATGATAATGTTTGCTTATCTGCATCCATCCATCCATCCATCCATCCATCCATCCATCCATCCATCCATCCATCCTCAGATTTGTGAGTTTCACGTGCATACAGCTTTGCTTAATATAGTCGAGTATATGTGCCACAACTCTCACGTAAGTTTCACCATGTAAGTTACTGTAGTGGGATGTGTTAACCAGCATCTGTTAAAAGTACGGTGCAGTAATTCTACAGAGAACACTCTTGAAAATAAAGGCGGAATTTAAGAACGCTTTGATTTGCCTGGACCTAGATTTAAAAACTAATTATTATGTAGCTAACCTCTCTATGAATATTAAGCACTACTATTATAAAGACTTGTTCTTTAAATAAGTTTTCCACTACAAAAATGTTTAATGTCATAATATAAGCTTAATATAATTTATGGAAAAAAATGCAACTTAATAAAGTGATTTGCTTTAGAATCCCGATATTGACACGGAAGCGATTTTACACTATATTTTTTGTTAGCATGATAATTCAGAGAACCCCTTATTAAAAAGTATGACCAGCACGTGAGACCATTGATAATTGAACAGGCCCTAGGCAAAATCTTTAAATATTCACAGAAATGGTGCAAATGGTAAAATTAGTATGTGCTTGCATGTGTGCATCCTATAGAACTTCTCGCCTTTTGTCTTAGACTGAAAGTACCGGTCGTGTGTCCGTAGGACATATCCATTCTTCATATTTCCTATGTAACTGACTATTCCTATGTACAGGCTGATGAATCCATTGTAATTTTGCGACATCAGCATGTGAAATCCGTGACGTAGCAAAAAGGTTAACTACCTTTTTGTGGAAATTGAGAACTTGCGCATTAACAATTGGATCTCTAACCATCGTAAGAATTACATTAATATGCATGTTGAACGTTACTAAAGGAAACTATGGGTGCATGCAGCACCGATACACTAATTAATTCATATGATGGAGAGATATCCCATCGTTAATGCGCACGCTCCCAATTACCTCATGAAGTTCCATCTTTCCTCTCCTATCTTAGGCCTGCAGAAACCACGAGACTCACCCTTGCAGTCCAACACAGCACGAGTCATGCGCCTACTGTTGTGCAACTCTGGCCGAGTGCGAGCAACAACGGGACGACCTCTTTAATCGTATGTCGTCGTGACGGTGGTGATGGTAATGATGATGATGGTAATGGTGATGATGATGATGATGATGATGATGATGATGATGATGATGGTGATGATGATGATGATAATAATGATGTACATATAAATGTCCTCCGGACGACACTGAAAAGGGTGACAATAAGCTCAAAGTAAAGGGATGCTAAATATTTATTACAAATTTTCGAAAGTCAAGGATTTCTTCATCAGTTATGAAGAGTAAACTAATGATAATGACAATGATGATGATGATGATGATGATGATGATGATGATGATGATGATGATGATGATGACAACGATGATGGTAGCTATGAAGACAACAATGATAATGAGGCAATATCCTGGAATTCTTCCGAGATATTCTTGTGTTGAAAGCTTTGGTGTCTGAAAACAGCAATGAAGATAACAAGCATAATGAGGCGAAATTCTGAAACTCTTCCGAAATGTGCTTAGCGTACACGATTACGGTTAAGAACATGTTTCGGGGAGACAGGAGGACACCATAACAAAAGACTCCTGATATTGTCTTGGGCCTCTCACTAGAATGATAATATATTATCTTCCCTTACCCTAAATGTATCCTTGATCCTGCTTTACTCAAGTACAACGTGAGGTAGTATTAATAGTGTGTATCTAATGACGACAGTAATAATTATTATGACGAAGATGGCAGTGGTTTAGAGAGATGATGATGACGGTGATGATAACGACATCGATGAGAAAGAAGATGATGATAGGGTGTAAAGCGACAAAGGTGCCGCTGCTGTTGCTGCTGCTGCTGCTGATGGTTGTGATAATAACAGTAGTAGTGATACTAAGGAAAGAAGCTATGATAATGACGACAAGGTGAAAGTGACGACTATCACCAAAATGGTGATGAAAAAGACAGCTCTGCTTTATAATAACTATGACTATTATACATACATGTATATAAGTCACATACTTATTTTCCTGGATCATATTTTACGTGTAAACTCAAACCTCTGACAAATTCGACACTGGGGACTGGTCCCTTGATATTCGTTCGAGTTCTTGAAGTCTTACTTTTCTCTTTACAATGTATCCTTACTTCCTCTCTTTTAATGTTTCAGACACGTATTCAACATTCACACCGCCTGCTACAACACCGACCACGACAGGCCCACCCACTACTAGCCCCGATATGACCAACACGGCTCCCGTTGTGACATCCAGTAAGTCAGCTCATCCATCCATCCATCCATCCATCCATCCATCCATCCATCCATCCATCCATCCATTTTAAGATTTGTCCAACCAACCAACCAACCAACCAACCAACCAACCAACCAACCAACCAACCAACCAACAACCAACCAACCAACCAACCGACTGATCGACCCGCCGACCAACCAACCAAGCAACCACCCACCCAATTAACCAATGCACCCACCTAACCAACCAATCAGCCAACCAACCAACCAACCAACCAACCAACCAACCAACCAACCAGCCAACCCACTCATCCCCCAACCAACCAACCAACCAACCAACCAACCAACCAACCAACCAACCAACCAACCAACCAGCCAACCAACCAACCAGCCAGCCAGCCAACCAACCAACCAACCAACCAACCCATCCGCCCACCCCCATCCACTCATCACTTCCATCACGTCTATCCACAGGTCCGTCAAGTCCGACCCCAGTGATGACCATGACGACCATGACCACTGCCAGTACTACCATGACTACCACCACCCCTACCACAACTCTAGCTCCCGCCGGCACCAGATGTTTCAAGTGCGGAGATTTTTTGACTGATAGTCCGTGCACAGCCACCGAGATCTTGATCAACTCACAGACTATATGCCCGCAGGAGCTTCCATACTGTTTTGTAAATATATTCCACACTGGTTCGGACGTGGGCGTTATAAAAGGGTGAGTTTACTATACAACATATTCAAAAGCACAAGTAGGTAGGCGGGCAGGCAGGCAGGCAGGCAGGCAGGCAGGCAGGCAGGCAGGCAGGCAGGCAGGCAAGAAAGCAAGCAGGCAGGTAGACAAGCAGTCAAGCAGGCAGACAGTCATGCAAGGATTCAAGCAAGGAAATAGGAAAGCAGGCAGGCAGATAGACAGGGAAACAGGCAAACAGGCCCAAAACAGGCCGACTAGTAGACAGGCAGGCAAGCAAGCAGGCAGGAGGCAAATAGGAAAAAAAAAGTACACCCAAGCAAGCAGAAGGGCAGATATGCAGGCAAATAGGCAGGTAGGCAGGCGAGCAAGGCAAAGCAAAACATAGTAAACATTTAATCTGGCAAGCTGGTAGGCACTCGATCAAGCAGATTGAAACAAAGTAAACGAGCAAGTAAACTCAAGCAAAATGAAAGCGAAACGAAACAATACAGTCAAACAATGGACAGAAAAGAAAAACGAAAGTAGGGAATATAATGAATTAAAAAAAGCCAGAAGGCAAACTGAAATAGGCAAACAAACCGATAAACCAGCAGAACAATCGGTAGACTTACGCATCAAAAGACCCATCGTCAACTGACAGACATCAAATGATTGTCTGGTTAAAGGTCCTTCCGTAACTCTCTCTATAATTTATGTTTGGCAAGACGAGACTGCAAGAATTTTCAGAACGCTTTGATTTAGATGGCACGCGCTCAAGTAATAAGCCTGCAATGAATGCAGGCAAACTACTGTCTATGGTTCATTTATCAACAGGCCATATAATCTTAAATCCAGTTCTCACCCTGACTGGAAGCTAATGAAAGGATTTCAAAAGTGGCCCACTCGCCTCCTGCTTACGTTCTCTAAAGATCAAACGAGCCGCACTATTTTTTAGAATTCTCCACAACATATCTAGAGTGACACCAGCCAGGTGGAAGATGAAGTAGTCTGGGCTAGACAATATGGATGCTACTCTTTGCCTTCCAGCCACTTAAAATAAGGCTTATATCCGTAATTGGGAAGTGAAATACCATGCTCTAAACGTCAACAGAGCCAGTTTGTTCGTTGTGGAAATCGAGAGCAAACTCAGTTATATACACAAAACCACTGATTTCATGGGTAAATGGTCAGTAATTACGGACTGTTTTGAGTTTTTGTAGAGCTTATTAGATGAATTAAAGTACTGTTCTTCAATCGCGGTTTTCCCAGATTTTTTATCGCTATTCTGAAGATGGCCATTTTGGAGGTACTGATTTATTTACACCATGACTATGTTATTTTGTATAAACCATTTTGCAAAATTCTAATTAGCTTTATTGTGATTTTGACGAACGCCAGGAAATGACCAAATTTTGATCTCCCATAATGAAAACTCTAGCTCTAGCTGAAAACTAGCCAGATCGATCTCCGTCACTATGTTAGAACAGCGACGTTTTTTTTTAAAAATTGCATGGGATGACTTCCTGCAACTTTAGGTATCTACATCTCGGGCCAGAATAACCCTAGGGCAAAAATATGTTCACTTACGTTCATACGTTCACTCATTAGGCTTACATATCATACCATTGACCTGATTAAGCCAAAATGCAATTTCATCCTTATTTTGACTGGCTGCAAAACATAATGCCATATTGTCCTTGTAGCTATTCAGTGATGTATTGTTAGTTGGGTAGAAATACGATTGCGGCCAAAAAATTGTAACAAAAAGTTACTCAACGGTTTATGGTCCAAGTGGATGTGGTGATCAACAGCGAAAGTCTGTCAAAATCTGGGCTCCGGAAGTGTGTTAAAACTAGGTCAGATCTAAAATGACCACCGCCGACCTTGAAAATGCACTATGCGGTTGTAGTTTTCATAACAATAGGTCTAGAATAATATTTGTGTTGTCTGATTAGCTGTTTCTCTTTTTTGGCATTCTCTCCAGGTGCGCGGAAGCCAATTTCTGCAAATTGGAGAGCGAAATAACTTCTACGAAACCAGAATGCAACCCCTTGGATGTCTCGGCGCCAAATTTCGATTGTGCCTGGTGTTGCCAAGGCGACAGATGTAACCTTAATGCCCCGCCCTCCCCTGACACCATAGTAACAGTATAGTCTCATTTCGGTACTTCACGCTGTGTAGAAAGGGGCAAGGTCGTTGATGTTGAAGGAGGGGACAATGTATGTATTATATTTGTAATGTATAAATCATAATGTAATTGAATGTTCTTATGTATTATTAAAGGAATTTGCCTACAATCTGAATATTATAACGTATTTGTAAGAGAGAGAGAAAGAGAGAGAAGAAATCGCAAGCTCAAGGCGGATTCATAATCAAACGACAGAGACAATGCGTAGAGCAGACTCTTCGCCGGATTTTGAATAGTGGAACATAGCATGTGTGGACCTGTTCAACGTGCAATAATGTTCCTACCATCAGTAAACAAGTGAAAAAAAAATCCACATTCGGTCTATCCATAAAGGGCTATGCTGAAGTTATAGAAAGTCAGTAAATGAGCACCATGGAAGATTTTAAAATACAGGGTTTACAAATCTACATCCATATGTAGGACATATTTGCACACAAAAACATAGTCTACATTAAAAAAAAAAAGCAAGAAAATTGAAGTACTGACGAACCAGATAACGCCCTTATCATTTGTCCAGGTGTGAAGTTTGGAACCGTCAATGCAGTTTGGTACTGAATACAACACAGCACAGACTCCCATACTCTCATCTCCCTTTTTTCGATCACCACCTATACATCCACCCACCCACCCAACCACCCACACGCGCCCGCGCCTGCACACACACACGCACATACACACACATACAAGCGCAAAATGAACGTTGATTGTTCATAAATATTTCAAACGCTACTCTCTTCCCTACAATTCGCCCTTCCTCCTCTTTTTCTTTACACCTTTGAACCGTTCCAGTGTCTTAAACTCGATTTTTAGGTTCAATGGGGTAAACAAAAATCGTGTTTTCATTTTCATTTCTCTTGAGGCACAATACATATCATCCTAACAGAGATAATTATGTTCCGATCCCTTATGGATTGAATTGACAGAGGTAGGTATGCATATATGGCACTTGTGGTGTATCGAACCAAAAACAGATGTGAATTTCACATCTAGTTGATAACGTCAGGATGATCCTAACACCAGGATAATTATGCCATATGTGATCAACTTTTAAAAAATCCATTATATACGAAGTACTGACAAACCAGATGATGCCCTAATAATCGTCCAGTGCAGGGGTTTTGGAACCTTCAGTGCAGTTCGGTTTTGAATGCAGGTAGAATACAACACAGTAATGATTCCCATGAAAATCTCTGTCATAACCGTTCGTAATAGTAAATGTAAAAATAAAAGCTTTCCTTGATATACCTGTCATCTTATTCTCCTCTTGTAGAGATTTAAACTAGCGATATTTGGAAAAACATATTGTTGTATTATCTTATTTCTTGAGTTTCTTGAAACTAAACAATCTTCTAACCTCCAACACATGAAAACTGTACATTGCGTAAATGCTGATATTTTCTCCGATCCTAATGCAAGAAAAACATCAAACTTCCTTCAGTGATTTCGTTTAGTTGTGGGTAGGGTTGGACAGATTCGAATACTATTCGAATCCAGATCCAGATTTAGGATTCCACGGATTCAAATATGAATTCGAACCCCGAAGGGAGGAGGGGAGGTATTCATGGAATTTGCGCTTGCACTTCTTAAGTGAGACAAGAAATCACAATTAGATTTTACATGGCGTCTTTTATGAAGACCATTCTAAAGAAAGCTAAAGGGTTAAATCTGTACATTTGAACAGAGACCGATACTTTTATATGAAATTGGGATTTCTTGTAGACATGATTTTCTGTGAACTGAAGGATTGGAATACAGATTAATTTTGATTTGAATCTGAATTCGAATTTAGGGTAAGAGGATTCGAATCCGGATTCGAATCTTGCTCATGACTAGTAATGGGACTTGGCATTGTTATGTTGCTAAAGTGCAATAGTGGAATGGGCTAACCGATTACTGTCCCTGTGTCGCATTACCTCAGTGTACTTCTGGCGATAAATAAAAGTACGTTTTTTTATATTTGTTCTTTTGACTTCAGTGTCTGATCTTCTGTAGATGAACTAATGGATTGTATTTATAAAATGACTCGACCAAACAAATGGCTGCTGGATCAAATAAAATCTTGTGTGTATTTCTGTATTTGTGTGTTATATGTTTTCTGTATGAGTGTGTGTGTATGTGTGTGTGTGTGTATGTGTGTGTGTGTATATGTTTGTGTTTGTGTGTGTGTGTGTATATGTTTGTGTTTGTGTGTGTGTGTGTGTGTGTGTGTGTATGTGTGCGCGCGTCCGTCTCTCTCTCTCTCTCCCTCTCTCCCTCTGTCTCTCTCTTCGTCTCTGTGTATGTGCTTGTGAGTGTGTGTTGTACACACAATGTGTCCCAAACTTAGGGATGTCTCTTCCGTAAACTGGCCAAGCGTCTTCACGACCAAAGATTGGGCAGAAACATCTTGGGGGGAGAGGGTGGGGATGGGAAAAAGCAACAAATGACCCCGGGCCGTTTTTTTTTCTCTTCTGTCTCTTCCTTTTGTTTACTCTCTCCTCTCTCGCTTTCCTGCTTTCATACCTTCTGCTTCTTCCCCATCTCTCCCTCTCCCTCTTTCATGCTTGAGTTCCTTCCTCTCTTCTCGTAAGTAATTGTAAACAATCATAGTAGGACTACAACAAATTCATTAAACCAGCTCAGAGTCCAGGTGCTGCCCGGAATGAGGAGGTGGGAGGGAGGGGGAGATGTTTGGTGTATTATATGAGATTTTACAAAAGAAAGGGAAAAAAGAAAACAAACTGCTATCCTGTAAGGATCTAGCTTTCCAATGAAAAAGATGGGGTTCAGTAATAATTCCGTACAATTTAGTCATCAGTAAGCTTTAGATCTTCTGACGTGTACAGAGTAGAACCCTATGCATAGCATACAACATAATGCACTGCAATGCATTGCTTGCGCATCACTCTGCTCGCACCGGTCTGCACCGCACAGCACTTAACGCAGTGCGCCTATTGAACAGACGACGGATTCGTAATATAGGGAACTAAGACAATCTACTTCCTTAAGTTCAATGCATAAACGGCCTCTCTAAATTCCCAATAGTTATAGTTACAGTAACTACCTGAAACCTACGATACATGTCTCACATTTTCTTCCCCGGCATTTCCGGATGTCTTGCAACATTTTAGACGCGTAGGCTGTACATGCTGAAATTTTGTAGCGGACAAATCTATGCAGCCAGCCAGCTAGCCAGCCAGCCAGCCAGCCAGCCAGCTAGCCAGCCAGCCAACCAGCCAGTTAGCCAGCCAGCCAGCCAGCTAGCCAGCCAGCCAGTCAGTCCGCAGCCACATATTTTCATTGTTAAGTTCAGAAAGTTTTCTATTCCTAGAAAGAATTATGATGGAAAAGGTAAAGTATTAAAACTACGTAACAACAACAATAACAAATAACATGACCCGCCTTATAAAAACAGGCAAAGTAAGAAAAAAACGTTTAAAAAAAGGTAAGAAAAAGTAATAAACACGTATCCATTCATCCATCCATCCATCCATCCATCCATCCATCCATGCATCCATCCGTCCACCCATCCATCCATCCATCCATCCATCCATCCATCCATCCATCCATCCATCCTCTATTCAATCTGTACCTGTGGAAAATTGCATTTCAACCCCCCCCCCGCCCCATTTTCCACGAAGAATTGCAAATTTTGCGAGCAAAAACTGGTAAAATTTCCGCCAAAATTTGCAAAAATAATTTCGTAACGTCGTTATAATATTTATCATCACGTCCAAATGTTTACTACGGTACTGTCGCAAAGTTGTGAAAATGGGACGCATATCTCGTTGGTGTGGGACAACACTCCAGTAACCCACGAAATATTCGATTCCCACTTTTTTTCAATTTCTGTTAGTACCGATTCCTGTCCGTGTTGTATCAAAATATTAGCCCGATCGGGCGAAAAGTAAATGAGTTATCGCAATGTGAANCACGAAGAATTGCAAATTTTGCAAGCAAACACTGGTAAAATTTCCGCCAAAATTTGCAAAAATAATTTCGTAACGTCGTTATAATATTTATCATCACGTCCATATGTTTACTACGGTACTGTCGCAAAGTTGTGAAAATGGGACGCATATCTGTGTTCTCATTGGCATAATACTGCGACCGAGGCATAAAAAGTGCATTATTCGATTAAAATAAGAAAAATTTGTACCGTATCTTCTGCAAATCTTCTGCCTAATTTTGCAAAAAATTCTCAAATTTCCAGCAAAGTCTCAAATTAGCGACCCCGATTTTTTTCTTTTGTATGGGCGGAAGGGGTCAACTCAATTGGCCATTTTTATGGCATCAAAGAATATACATTCATCTGAACTCAAGTCAGCTACCAGAAAATACACATAGATAAACCAAGCCCCCTTCCCCCCTTTCTTCTCCCCTCCCTTCTCCCCTCCCCTCCTCAAAAACAACAACAACAACAACAAACTAGATGGGCTCTCGATAGGTCTAAAACCTCAATCAGGATAGATAAAAATGAAAATGTCACTTTCAGTTGTTCTATGCAGTTACCTCCCTGCTGGATCAAGAATAATTTTAAGAAACGCTGTTAGCTTACTGATACATTCCTCCTGATACTGTGTTGTTATGAAAGGTTACAGTTCTTGTGACCTACTCTTATAATGAAGCACAGCAGTGGAAAAAAATATGCACAGAACAATCTTTGAACATTTTACTTATCTTGCATGCTGTATGTTCCCACGCAAATCTTCTGCACTCTTAAAGAAAAAATTAACTTGGCTCTACACTACGTTTCCAATTTAGAAAAGAAAAAAAAAAAAAGAAATCCCGATTCATCATCAGTAGATCTCTTTGGTGTAAGAAGTTGACTACCGTTGTGTTTTTAAGTTTCAAGTGTAAAAATGGCGGCCTGGCCGGCAATACGGAGTTTACTACTGGTGACTATGGTTGTCATGGCAACGGCAGTGAATGGTAAGTGCTTTTAGAAAATCCTTACAATCTCAAATTTCAGGGGTCTGGTGCGGCAATTTGATTTCGAGAGGGAAACTTCGTTTAGAGATTTAAATCAATGGCTGGAAATATACAGCCAGTTACATGGGAGTTCGAGTAATTAAGGTTGTACATTGTCACAAGAATCTACTGTACTCGCAAGTTTTTAATGCATTCTGTATTTTGGCACAGAGTTTATAACTTAGAAAAATTGTATAAATAAATACATAAACAAAAAAGCTACAACTCAATCTTTTCTCAAAACTCAAAATTTAAGTGGAGCTAATAAATGAGTGTTTTGAAAATGCACAGATACACTTGTGAGAGTTGCCAAAACAATGAAAAACTTATACCGCGACTGTGTCTTATGAACTGATGCGTATGGCCGCGGATGGCCAGGTGCAAAGTCCTCTTTTTTTTGCTGACTTTCATAAATTTGTTAAGAGTTTTCGTGCTCACTGATGACAGAGAACTTTCCAGACCCCTATGGAAAGCTATAATTTAATAGTATACGGAATACACAGAGTTATAATGTCCTGTTGATGTTTTCTATTGTATACCACTCTCGTAGTTATATTAAATACAACGTAATTTAAGAGCTTCTCTATATTTGGTTACAGCTCAAGTCGTTTGCCCCATCTGCTCAAATCCTCTCGACCCTACTTCTTGCACCGAATCAAGGGAGTGCCAAAGTACCCATGACGTGAGCACATCCATCCATCCATCCATCCATCCATCCATCCATCCATCCATCCATCCATCCATCCATCCATCCATCCATCCATCCACCCATCCATCCATCCATCGATTAATCTGTCCGTCCGTCCGTCTGTCTGTCCGGCGGTCTACTTGTCCGTCTCTATTTCCAATCGCCTTTCGTTCGTCCTTCCATCCATCCATCCATCCATCCATCCATCCATCCATCTATCCATCCATCCATCCACCCATCCATCCATCCACAGATCTGCGAGCTTCATGTGCACACTGCGTATCAAAACAGAATTGAATATATCTGCCACAACGAACATGTAAGTTGAAAATACTGCAATGAAAAGTAGGTCCGTGCAAGATTCGAATCTGGAATCGGCACTCACCGATTCCTTGGAATCTGTTACTCGCTCAGAGGCGGTTCCTTATACAGAAACGACTCCCTTAGTTAAGATTTGTTTCCTTTTAGATGTCGTATTGTGAGCCATCGCCATTGTTGTTGTCGTTGGTGTTGTTGTTGTTGTTGTTGTTGTTGTTGTTTTCGTCGTCGACGTTGTAGAACTTTCCGCGGACTCTGACTGGCTGCTGTGATTTGTTCTCTTTCCACGGTTGATATATGTTCTAACTTTGGTATTGAGATGTTGCGAGCTCAACACCACCACCACCACCACCACCAACAACAACAACAACAACAACGACGACGACGACGACGACGACGACGACGACGACGACGACGACGACGACGACAACAACAACAACAAGAGGACGAACAATAAGAACAATAAGATCAACAGGAACAAGAACAACAAGAACAAGAACAACAAAAACAAGAACAAAAACAACAACAAAAACGACTACGACGACCACTACGACAACAGCAACGATGACGACGACGACGGCGATGACGATGACGACGTCAACAACAATAACAACGATAATGACAACTCCAACAAGAGCACCAAACTCATGTAAACGTAACAGCAGACTAACTTTTAAAATGAAAAAAGGTCCACTGTTAGGCACTCTAGTTTTGCATCGCCCAACACAAAATGATGACGTCATCGTATCTCTTTTCACACCTACCCTCAACCCATTTTCAGTCCTGCAGAAATCATGAGACCCATCCTTGCAGTCCAACACAGCACGAGTCTTGCGCCTACTGCTGTTCAACACTGGACGAGTGCCAGCAACAACTGGAATATCTCTTCACCTGTATGTTGTTGTGGACTATGTGTGTTAGGACTTCTTTGACGTCATTTTGAGTATAAAGGTTGCAGGAGCCTAACTGAAAATGCCTCTTTGGGGCATTTGACAAAATATTCTCCTCAGACTACATGAATGTTCCGAAAAGGCAAGGACTAGTCTGTAAGTCTGGAGCCACCACTGTGGTAAAATTCTATACTGTTTTCAGTAGGGGTCCTTTGGAAAAAATTTTCGCAATTTCAGTTTACATGAAAAGGGGGTCCAAAATTTGGCATTCTTTTGCATACCAGCTGCTCGCAGAAACTGAATCCGCTTAGACCCTTGAAAAGAGCTGCCTGCCAAAAATCTTTATGTATCTCACTTTTGCGGTGTAGTTTTATGTTCTACAATTATTTCTACACAATCTGTCCAAAGGACCGATTTTTTACTCTGCTATTATCGATTCGGATAGTCGACACATTTTTAGCCAATTAGGCTCCTGCAACCTAAAGGGGCCGTCTCTCGGACCGCGGCGCGGACTCAGTTCATTGGCTGTATCGCCCATATCATATCATACACAAAATTGCGTCAGTTCATACTCGAAGAAGACTTAATAAACGTAGCCGTGGTGTATGTTGTGAGATGTTGTGAGACGGTGATAATATGATGGTGGTAGTGGTAGTGGTAGTGGTAGTGGTAGTCGTAGTGGTAGTCGTGGGTGATGGCGATGATGGTTGCGGTAATATAGAGGTGACGAAAACAGCTGTGATAAAGAAGATGATGATGATTATAGTGATAATACAACACAGATAGTAGTGATGATAATGATGGGGATGGTTCGACTAGTGTAGCAACACTATACCCAGAATACTCTCTTACTCGATAATATGATTCTCCAGTCCTCGAGTGTCCTAATCAATTTGTGAACTCGGAGACCTCACTTCCTAATAAACAAATGAAATTTGAGAACCTCTGCATTAATGATGGGATCTATTACCATCGTAAGATTTACAATAATGCACTGGTGTTGAATGCATCCTTAGTAGCGTTGAACATGCCGAGTTAATGTAATTCTTACGATGGTAAGAGATCAGATCGGGAATGCACAAGCTCTTAGTTAGTTTGACACTTCGTCATATGACGTTATTTTCAGAGGAGAGGGCAGGTAACTGTTGGAAATATTAGCAGCTCATCAAATATAAGAAGTAACTCATAAAAGAAGTTCTTAGAGTGAACCATATCGAAAAGTGGGTCATCTCTGATTATGTAATAAAAACTTTTGGACAGTGTAGAATATTAAAGACTGCTACTTTGAAATCCCAGGATGAGAGTTCCTACTATATGTCTCTAAAAAGACATTTTACCTGTTTTGAATTTCTAGATGTCTACTCAACATACGCACCGCCTACTCCTACCATAACAAACCCGCCTACCATCAGCCCAAATGGAAGACGCGTATCTTAGATTGGAACAACAGGTTAGTATTCTAGCTTGTTGTGATTGTTTAACATCTATCCATCCATCCATCCATCCATCCATCCATCCATCCATCCATCCATCCATCCATCCATCCATCCATCCATCCATCCATCCATCCATCCATCCATCCATCGGAATCGTTGATCCAACCAACCAACCAACCAACCAACCAACCCACCCACCCACCCAATCAATCAACCAACCAACCACCAGCCAACTAACCAACCAACTCACTAACTTACCCACCCACTCACCCAACCAACCCACCAACTAACCAACCAACCAACCAACCCACTCAACCACACAATACAGCCAACCAACCAACCAAGCAACCAACCAACCAACCAACCAACCAACCAACCAAACAACCAATCAACCAACCAACCAACCAATCAACTAACCAACTAACCAATCAACTCACCAACCCACCAACCCACTAACCAACGAACTCACCAACCCACCAACCCACTAACCAACCAACTAATCCACCCACACAACCAACCCATTAACCAACCCACTCACCTACCCACCCACCCAACCAACCAACCAACCAACCAACCAACCAACCGACCGACCAACATCACCATGTCTCCCCACAGACGCCTTATCCACGCTGTGAACCCCGCACGCCATGGCCTGACAACCCAAAAGGAGCTTCAAAACAAGCCAGGCGTCATATCCATTGAAAATGATTACTAACACATAACATATCTCAATCCCTTTCAGTTGCTCTATTTCTATTTCTATTTCTGGCTCTCCGATATGTATTCACTTGCCTTTCTTTGTATGTCTTTAACTTGCATTGTCAGTCTTGAAAAAGTGTCCTACACGAAACGTTGACCATTTTGTTAATAAATTCATTATATATTTTTCAGAAAGTTTTGTGTCATTGGGCAGAATCATATTTAGCTTTACTAACACAATTGATGATAGTGTTGACAATCTCTACAATTTGAGCGAAAGAGAGCGAGTGAGTGAGAGAGAGAGAGAGAGAGAGAGAGAGAGAGANAGAGAGAGAGAGAGAGAGAGAGAGAGAGAGAGAGAGAGAGAGAGAGAGAGAGATTGGGTACGTCTATAAACATTTTTGAAAATAGTTTTCGATTCCCAAAAGTATGGGCCGGAGGTCCCATAGTATCAAACTACAACGACCGTCTTTTGGCCAATATAGTATAGACATTCGTCTAGTCCCCTTTCCAGGACTGGTAACAAAGCATTACAACGAACGTCAAAGCACACAGATCTAGCTAAAAAAAAGTCACATAAAAGAAAAATCTAAAACTGGAAGGGCTCTCAAAGGAGCCAAATCTCCCCCCGAGGAGGTAAAAATGAAAATATCACTTTCAGTTGTGCAGTTACCTCCCCGCTGAATCAGTAAACAAGAACCTTGACTAGGCCGAGCACATTGGTACATTGCTGCATTCTTCGTGTTCCGCTGTTGCTATGAAGTGTTACACTCTTGATGTCATATTTTTTATGGAGCACAGTAGCAGAAAAAATAAAATGCATATACAGGTCAATCCTTTAAGCGAGTTACTTATCTTGCATCTTGCATGTTCCCAGGCATATCTTAATGCACTCTAAACAAAAATTGAGCCTAGATGTGTGCGGTGGCCTTATGCATAATCCATATGTTAAGTAACGAACTGCGTTAACTACAGCGAACAACACTAATGTTTTGGGAGTTTCCCGTGGTTACCGCACTGGGATAACTAACGTAAGGATTATGCATACAGCCACAAATCTGTACTACACTTTCCTTGTAGATCAGTAGATCTTAACGTAAGAAGTTGGCTAGTTTTGTGTTTTAAGATACACGTGTAAATATGGCGTCGTGGCCGAAGACTGCGTGTTTTCTACTGGTGACTTTGGTTGGCATGGTAACGACAGTGAATGGTAAGTATTTATTGTAAAACTCCGCAAAGTCGAATTGCAGGTGTCAGGCTCATAAATGCAAATTCTTGAGAAAAATAAAGAGATTTAGCCCACGTGGCCAATGACTATAGAATTTACGTTGCCATTTTCTTAACATCATGTTGAATTAAATAAGGATAGCTGTCGTGCCCACTAAATAGAACGAGGCGTTCCTATTAACAGCACAACATGGCTATGACATATAACGATACACGAAATATACACAGTAGTACTTCATCTGTGTTCACGCGATCGTTCGTGTAGTCCTATGTAAGTCTTGTGGAATGTCGTTAATCACGAGTGACATATAATTTTTTCTTTAAATTTTGCTGCAGCCCAGATCATTTGCCCCATTTGCTCAAATCCTCTCGACCCCACTTCGTGTAACGAAGCAAGAGAGTGCCTTAGTACCCATGATGTGAGCAGATCCATCCATCCATCCATCCATCCATCCATCCATCCATCCATCCATCCATCCATCCGTCCAACCGTTCATTCGTCCGCCCATCCGCCCAATCATACACATCCACCAAGCCATCCATCCATCCATCCATCCATCCATCCATCCATCCATCCATCCATCCATCCATCCATCCATCCGTCCGTTCGTCCAAACGTCCGTCCGTCCGTCCGTCCGTCCGTCCGTCCATCCATCCATCCGTCCGTTCCTCTGTTCAACTACATAGTGACCCACCCAGACATTCATCCATCCACCCATCCATCCACCCATTCATCCATCCATCTGTTCGTCCGTCCGTCCGTTCAACCACATACTGGCCCATCCACCCACCCACCCACACATCCATCCATCCATCCATCCATCCATCCATCCATCCATCCATCCATCCATCCATCCATCCAACCATCCATCCATCCATCCATCCATCCATCCATCCATCCATCCATCCATCCATCCATCCACAGATCTGTGAGCTTCATGTACACACTGCGTATCAAAACAGAATCGAGTATATCTGCCACAATGAACATGTAAGTTACAATCATGCTATGAAAAGAACAGCTTCTTGATATTAAAATCAGATCTTATAAAAAAATCAGACCTTAAACTGCAAATCTCGAGAGCTATGCTTAATGATATGATCTAACACATAAATGTTGCCTGATCCATCTCTTACATTCCAGTTGTTAAGAACACGGCGTACGTGGATCCATCACAATCACAGCAAAATTTACAAGGAATCTAATTGGCCGCTATGATTTCCTCTCTTTAATTGATGGATACCAGTTTCGTACTTCCGTGTTTATCTATGAACTGTCTCAAGCATTTGTTGACTTAATGCTAACTGAACAATACAACAACAGCGAGACGACGACGACAACAACAACAACAACAACAACAACAACAACAACAACAACAACAACGATGACGACGACGACGACGACAAGAACAACAGCAGCAGCAGCAGCAGCAGCAACAACTACAACAACAAAGACAACAACATTAACACAAGAAAAATAACAACAAGAATAGTAACAACAATAACAATGACGAATTCCTGTGAATGTAAAAATGAGACTACCTTTTAAATCAAGTAAATCGTGTTGCAAAAGGAACTCTACTTTTTTTTTGTCCCTTAACATAAAACGATGACATCGTTGTATTTTTTTTTCACACCTATCCTCCAACCAGTCCTGCAGAAATCATGAAACTCATCCGTGTAGTCCAACGCAGCACGAGTCCTGCACTTACTGCTGTTCAACAGTGGAGGAGTGCCTGCAACAGCTGGAGGAACTATTTACTAGTGTGTATGGGTGGTGGTGGTAGTGGTAGTGATGGTAGTGGTGCTAGGAACAGCGATAACTATGAAGACTGTGATAAGATGGTAAGAGTGGTGATGGTGTAGTAGTGGTGGAGGTGGTGATGAAGGCGGTGATGCAGGGATAATGAGGACACATGTCATAAAGAAGATGATGATGATTGTGGTGATGGTATGACACACATGAAAGTGGTGATGATGATGGCGATGGGCACGTTCTAAAAACACTTTCGTCCTGGAAAACTGAAAGCTTGCGCAAAAACGGTGGGATCTCTTTCCGTCGTAAATATTACATTACTGCATCGGGTGCTTTATGTAGTCTTAGTAGCTTTCAACATCCAGAGTTAATGTAATTTTTACGATTGTGAGAGATCTCATCATTAACTTCGCAAATTCTTATACATAATTCGAACGTAGTGAGCTCTTTGACTCAAGATGATACCTAACACACAAACTCGAAGACCTCACAAACTAAAAATCTACATATTTTAAAAAAAAAATTACTTTGAAACTTCCCAGTGTGAGGTCATTTCCAGAGTAAAGGGCAAGTTACTCTAGGAGAATAACAGAGAGCATGCGCAGTAACAATGGGTTCTCTTCGCATCGTAAGAATTACATTGGTGCATCGGTGCTGAATGCACTCTTAGAAGCGTTCGACATGCAGACTTTATTTAATTCTTAGATATTCATTCTCGTTACATACATCCTTAATTTTTGAGAGATCCCATTGCAAACGCGCAAACTCTCAAAGGATAGTTTATTCTTAAGATATCCCACGTTAATGCAAAGGTCTCAACTAACAGTTAATCAAATGCAACGGCCAACTCATAAAACAGATTCGTTCAATATTGAACCAGTATCCAAAAAAAACCCAAAGGAACAACTGAGTTACGTCTGGGTTAATCAAACTAGATTCATTTTCGGAGAGCATCGAAAACTAAAGACAAGTAGGCTGTAATTCGAGTTTAAGAGTTCTAAATGTACAGTGACAGTACATCTCTAAATACACTTACTCTGTTTTGAATTTCCAGATGTCTACACGACATATGTACCACCTACTCCCACCATAACAAATCCACCCACGGTCGTTTTAGTTGGGAGAGACATGCCTTAGACTGGAAGAAAGGTTAGTTTCCATTTTGTTGTGATTACTTTCCATCCATCCATCTTTCCATCCATCCATCCATCCATCCATCCATCCATCCATCCATCC
>JAWQUT010000551.1:106231-119061 GCA_033807755.1 Ellobium chinense | reverse complement strand
ATTAGCGGATTAATTGGGTTGTACACTATGAGTGATTTGCCCTTCTAATAGGTGTCACAAACCTTAACCCCTCCCCACATTTAATTATTTCCTACATATGTTTTGAGTAGTCAATAGTGATGCATTCTGTACTGTTGAAGTGTCTCTTTCTTGCTGGGGAGGGCCCCAGGGGGAGAGGAAGTTTAAAAGACTGTCCAGATAGCCTAGATGACCCCCTCGACCACCATGATGTAAGCATCGTGTTTCTAAGTGGAAAAATGCCAGGTACTAGCTGCTGGTTAAGGTCTTTGACACCTATTGGTTTTTATTCTTTTGGCCCTATTAACATTTTGTGTTATTCTACATATACCACTGTGATTTCGGGAAATTTCTTCCACGGAGGTTAAAGTACTTCTTTTGCACGATCTTTTAACGGGAAGAAAAAGGGGGGGGTCAAAGCCCAAAATTTTTCACAAATGTCTTTTGAAAAAGATCACCTCAAATACTGATTTGGTCCCCAATTTTTCATTTGGCTGGTTTTGACCGCGTGCAAAAAAATAGGCCTACACATTTTATTTTTTTTTATCTAGAAGGCTCAAATTGTACCAGAAACTTTAAAATTGGATGCTTTATTTAGATCACATGTCATTTTACACATTTCTACATCCTAACACTGGCTGGCATGGCCCCCAAAAAGGGGGATTTTATATATTAGCGGAGTAATTGGGTTGTACACAATGAATAATTTGCCCCTCTAATAGGTGTCACAAACCTAAATGAATTCCTGGCTTTAGAGCTAGGGGGACAAAGACACTGTACCACTGGCAATCGGCAATGATTTTGTTCGCTACAAATATCGGCATAAAGCAAGGTTGCAACTTTTCCTTCAATTTTTTTTTCTTTTTCCTCAATGACCTCGAGGAGGAGATGCTTAGAAGAGACTGTAAGGGAATTCCACTGTTCAGTGCTGATAATGCAGTCACGTTTATAAGCATGTTAATCTTGCTGTACGCCGACGATAGCACTATAATCTCATGATCAAATGATCTTCAGTATACTCTACAGATTTCTTATTGTTGTAAAATGGGACCTGATCATTATTAAGAACAATACAAAAATATTCATTGCTGGGCGAGATCGAAGAAGGAAGGCATTTACTTTAAACAACGAAATACTTGAAACAGTTAAACAATTTAAAAACCTGGGTGTGGTTTTCACCAACAATGGCCGCTAATGTAATGCAATTAAATACTATTATATACAGGGCAGAAGAGCATTATTCTCAATCCTACAGAAAGCCAAGGAACTCAGTTGATCAGTCAGCTGTCAAATCCATCTATTTAACTGTTTAGTAAAGCCCATCCTCATCTATGGATGGCATCTATGGGCGCATGAAAGCTATACCTTATTCGAAAAACTACAAGTCCAGTTCCTGAAAAGCAACTTAGGCTTAAAATCCTCAACTCCCACACCTATGGTCTTGGGCGCAGTTGGCGTCGTTCCAATATCAACTGATATAACTCAGAAATGCCTGTATATTTTGGTATCGACTGGTATCGGGGAAACCCACCAAATACAGTATAATAATGTATAATCTATTATTGTCTCTATACAGTGATGGAATTTACCAATCAAAATGGTCATCGTTTATTGCTGGAGAACTGCATAAACTCGGCTTAAGCGAGAACTGGATAACACACAGTGCCCAATCATCTGTTACAAGTTTCTGATCTAAAAGAAAGCGCAGATTAAAAGATCAGTATATCCAAACATGGCACGACCTCATAACATCAAACAAGTACACGTCCTGTAAAATTATAAAAAACACTTTCACATTTGAGAATTGCCTTGATATTTTGCCATAAGCTTCAAGAATTGTAATTAGTCTTATACGAACATGTAACCATCGTTTGCCAGTTGAGACTGGTAGATGGCACAATTAAAGTATCACTGAATGTCAATGTAAACATTGCAATTTAGGCCTAGGAGACGGGTTTCACGCGCTATTTGAATGTAAAAAAAATGTACAAATGAAAGACGCAAATTTCTCAATGAAAAATATTACAGACACCCCAACACTCCAAAAGCCCATGAACTCTTCTGCAATCAAAACAGACAGTGCCTTATAATATATCTTGCCAGTTTTTTTGTACAGTTATCCTGAACTCCTAAATTTTTGATCGTATTATTACGCAACATTTCCTCCCTAGTCAAACCAAACTGTTAATACCATCTTTAGTTTATTACCATTTCATTTTGTTCCTCATTTTAATTACCTTTATTTAATATACACGCAGTTACGTTGTTTTGTCCATAAGTACACAATATACAGTTTTGTTGTTTTGCTTATGAGTACAGATACAGTTATATTGTTTTCTCTGTGAGTATGATATATGCAGTTATATTGTTCTGTATCTGTACTGCCATGCATTATCAATGTTTGACCACCCATATGTGGGTAACCTGGGTTCGTTCTGAATAAAACTGAAACTGAAAATTGAAAAACATTGTTACGTATTTCATTTGTAATATGTATTTATATGTATGATGTGTATTGTTATATGTGTATTATGAATGAGATGTATAACATTGTATGACATTGAAAAAAAATAACAATTTCCCTACGGGGTAAATAAATAAAGTCGTATTTTCATTTCATTTTTCATATCCAGTGAACTCTTTTGTTTTTTCACTTCCTATATATAGCACATTTCACAAATCTGTTCTGAGACAAAAAGAATCCAAAAACAAACACTGGTCCACCCAGTCTGTACTTGCTGACCGATGATGTTGTGAACTGCACTGGCATGAAATTGTAGCAACTGTAACTTCTAAAGGGGGTGGAAAACTGTAACAATAAAATTCCTCGTACTGTTTAAGTTATTACAAACGTTGATCAGCTGGCTCACCAAGCAAGCAATCAAGCAAGCAATCAAGCAAGCAAGCAAGCAAGCAAGCAAGCAAGCAAGCAAGCAAGCAAAGCAAGCAGGGCAGCAAGCACTCTAGCAAACAAGCACGCAAGGAATTAAGTAAGCAAGCAAGCAAGTAAGCAAACAAGCCAGTCCAGTCAATCAGTCAGTCAGTCAGTCAGTCAGTCCATACCTTTACCAGTGGGTTACAAAATTGCAGCTATACTTTTTGATTGTGTGTACATCACTTAATTTCCTCTTGTTGTGTGCAGTGATACTGTAAACCGTTCTCGTTTTCCAGTGGTAAGGACTCTGAAGGTATCATTGGTATATTGGTATATATTGGTATTACTGGTATTATATACATTATTTTGTATATCGGTGTTTATCATTGGTATCAAAGGTGTATTGCCCGAATGACATTTCCTTATTCTGAACTTTGCTGGTTTGACTGGAATTTTATGATATTTTAAATCTTTGTTTTAGGTAAGACTCAGGAGTTCACCAGGCAATATAATATATAGATATATGCATGTAATATTGTTAGTCAGATTGTGTCTTACATTTATGCTGGTCCGTCTTCGGAGTATTAAATACAAAAAATTAAATATTATATATCAAATTGTTACATTTGTCTCTGTTTCAAACATGATGTGGTCTCAGTTCAAAATATTTGTTATCTTTGTTCATTCATCGGTAGTATGCAGTGGCGGAATTGGACATCCTGAGCATAAGAGTGGGGAGGGGCAAAGCTCTTTCACTGCTGAGGATTAGAAAATTAATAACTGCAGAGAGAGAGAGAGAGAGAGAGAGAGAGAGAGAGAGAGAGAGAGAGAGANGGAGAAGAAGTCAGTGATCCCCTTTTAGATTCTCTATTTGCATGACGCCACTGCTCGACAGAAAGATGCAAAATCTCTTCATCATCCACAGATGTTTTGCCCAACATCTGGGCCAAAGGGCAAAGGTAAACCAAGTACACGAAACAAACGCCCATTCATCTAAATGCTGCACGTTGTCCGTTCTCAAGGAAAGTCTCACTACGCCCATTAAAGAAATGCGATTGCTCTTCCGGTTGACCTTTACAGCTCGTTAGTTTCGAACGCTGTCTGATAAAAATCGACGATAAGTAACAAACACAGTCTTTCGCATTTGAAGAACTAAAATGACGCACATGTTGATGAAAGTTTTGGCGATCGTCGCCATTTCAACAGTCGTTAGAGGTGAGTAATTTTTGGTACGAAGTGAGTAACTAGTGGTACGAACATTGAATAGCTGGAGAAAAACACGGTTTTGGAATGGTATATTATTATAGCTGGAGAAAAACTTCCTTGAGAAATGGTATGATAGTCTGCGGAAATTCACAAAATTTGTACAGTTCTGGAATAGTGCTGTTTTATATTTAGCTTCTCATACGTTGCTGTGTTTGTAAACAGTTTGTATTTTTATTGCAGATTGATGGGAGGGACCATTGCTTTTCGTAACCCTAAACAGCAAACTTCTGTTCATGCTGTCTCTGAAACTTTATATAATTATTAGAGGGGTGTAATTTGAAAATCAGATACAATCATAATGTCGGGTGTGAAGGAGAACTCAACAACTTCTTTTGCCTTAGTCTACGGGATTCAAAATAATAATGACAATTAACAACAACAACAACATCAACAATAACAACAAAACCTCTGAAAGTTAAAAGAAAATATAGTCGTCTTCCTGAAAGCCAGCAAAACTCCTCCTCCCCCCCCTTTTTTTTCTTCTCTGGTTTGGTTTTGAATGGTTGGCCACCTATTTAGTGATCTTTCATCGTTTTTGGCTGTTTCATCGAACTTCGAAACGGTGCTCAATACTTTAAAGCTCTACAATTTGAATATAGAACAAACCTCTGCTTTTCTCGTGTATTCAAGTGATGGTGTAAACAATTTAATATTTCTAGATTATACCTCTGTAAACCATTCTTTATATATATGTTACATAAACACCTTTTATAAATATAACATGACAATGTGTCAATCCATTTACCGGCCAATGCTCTCGTGTCTCATTAAAAAGGAAATCTACCAAATGAGCAGCTCGCGTCCAAGCAATACTTGCTTAAGTGACATCATAATATCGTTATCACTTATAGCGCTACTCAGTGCGACATATCACTCAATCCCATTCTCACCTCCACTGGAAATAAACGGAGCCACTGCCATTTTCAAGCTCCAAACACCGTTCAGACAATGTCTGTCTGAGTGTCTCGCTTTTCCTCTCTCTGCCTGTTAACTCATTTTACAGGTGAAAAATTTCAGGATAATCTGAATGAAATATTGTTGCACATGACCGTGTGAATATCGAGCCCATAACATTTTAATCACAAGTCAGAAGACAAATAACAACAGTTTTGGTCAGACTGCATGGGACAGCATGCTAGACACAAACTTCCTGTTTCTCATTTCAGCGCAGGGCACCAAACATCAAATTTTAAATGCGAGAAGTGGCTGTTTACCTCAACTGTTACTATGTTCCCATTATTTGGATGGTGCACCGAAGATAATGTATTATTGCATTTATTCTAAAGACAAAGTAAGGGAACCTGGTCGCTCTTCTTAGGAGATATTCCTCATTGTCAAAGCCTATTTTAAGAGTAATGCACGACAAATATATTTTGTTTGTGTTGACTTCAAACGTGGTAACCTAATAAATGAAGTTTGAAAAGAAAATACAGAATCGCGTAAAACCTCATAACTGACATAATGAAAACTAATTCCTCCTAAAATTGTTACTTGCTGAAAGATTTGAATTCGTATATGAATTTTGCTATCGTAATTAAAAAGGGTTTAAAATTCTAAGCATAATGGTCAACCTGTTTCGTAGATTAGAAATTTATACATCATAATCGTTAAACTTATGACTGAAGAAGGCTCTATTGCCAAAATAATTTGTTGATGTGGAACTTTTCTGATATATGATTACTATTCAAATCGCCAGTGATATTTGAGAAGCTTACCATCTTACCCTTTTCACACGTTATATATATCAAAATTTATTCTTAAATTGTTCACTTTCTCATATTTAAACAGATACCATAATTAATTAGAGTTCGCTTGAAAATACATCCAAGACGATTCAGGATTGTAACTTTCTATAAATAGCATGTACTTATTATTAATATAGATTATAAATATCAACCTTTAGTATGGGTACGTGCCTTGTACTGAATATTTAATGCCAGCCTTTGTTACTAAGTGTCGACTGACACACCTTAATTTCACTACAATTTGTTTGAATGGCTAGCCACGTTTTTTCTTTTGATCTATGACCTCTTTCGTCAACTGGGCCGAGAATTTTTGCAGATGTGAACCATTTCTCGGCCACCCGCTAGAACCATGTGAATAGAAATCTAGATCACCTACTTAGACTGAAGATAAGGCGTGACCTTGATTAATGGCTGGGCTGAAAAGAGAAGAGCTTCAGAGCAGATACAGGTCGAAAACTGAAGTGATCTATAGTTTTAAAAATAGTAGTTAGGATGTATAAATGCTAGACGTCTCTTTTCTAATACATCATTTCTAGTTTTCTATGTCGTGATCTCGTATAGGTACTGTTATTACTATCACTGTGTGCAGGTGTACTGTAACCACACACATTTTCCATGTTATGGATAATAAAGTTATTCTTATCTTATCTTATTTATATCTATTATTTGTTAAAAGATGCAAAAAACCTCGCACTAGGTTTTGAAGAGCCATAAACCACCTCTATATTATTATGACCAGAAAATACAGGACATTTCGAATGCTAGTTCTATTTGCTCTAAATAGGTTGTGTTATTCCATTCGGCCTGTAAGTTTTTTTTTTTTAATGATTATTTTAAAGTGGGTTTGTGCCGTTAACGTGGCCTGGGAAAATCCCATCGCCGAGGTCCAGTTTTTCCAATTATCGTGGCTCGTAGAGCGTGCCACCATTAGCCAGGTACGTGAGAAAACCATGTGTACTTTGCAGACCCTGGTTGCCAGTTTGTCGTTCTGAGATTAGTTTCCATGATAGGTTTAATCAAAATGATTTTGCTAGAAGGAGGGCAGTATAAATGTGCATAGATATAGCATGGCTTAGATACCCCCTCCCGTTTACCCTTGGACATCTCAAGTAGTACATATTAAATAATCCACATCGCACATTAATACTCAGTAGTGCAATGATATACATATCAACGTGATCTATCGGATCAGTTCATGAGGTCAAAGAAACTCTAGTCACAGCGAACTTTCTAGATTCGGATTACTTCTATTATTGAGAATTAGATGTAGATCTGACCGTTAACACCTTTTTTTCTCTGCTCGTCTTGAAAAAAGAAAAGACAAAGAGACAGGCCATCATTCTAGAGCCCTGATAAACAGCTGGCTGATTTGCGTTTTGTACATTTGCCTGACCCAGTTATTATATACAGTTCGTGACATCCGGTTTTAACTCCACAGAACAGCTTAGCAGCTGGTTGTCTTAGTCTATATGGGATCCAGACTTTTTTTTTAAAAAAAGGGCTGTGTCGAAAAGTGTCTTATCTCTGCCATAGCTTTGATCTAAGCCAGGGCTGCAGTTACCATCTCCTCAGCCCTCCATCCCACCACTCTCGCCCAACACACACACACACACACACACACACACACACACACACACACACACACACANCACACACACCCAAATGCTGAGACCCCATGAGATCATCCATTTTCCAACGTACTTTACAGATAATTAACATTAATTTCTGTTCACAAGTTACTTTTTTTTTATAACAATAGATGTGTGGTTGGCTTATGCCTAGATAAATACACTTGAAACTTGAAACTCGTGTTTTGAACAATGGAAAAGTAATCAACATAAAATAATCTCATACTTCTTTTTATCCTGTGTAAAATTTTTATCCACGATGTACCATGTTTGAAGACTTACTGTCGTATGTTTCATTAAAAAAAATTGTTTCAATTAAAAAACATCAACGTTAGCCAGGAATCATTTCTCTGTTTAGCTATCGAGTTTTGAATAAAGTATATAATTATGCCGGAATGAAACATTTGGTCTTCAGGGCAATATAATTTTAAAAATTGAAATTGATCAACAGTTTGAATCATTTTTTTCTTACCCTCTTGGTATGTATAGTAAAGCCCAACCGCAGTCCAAAATTTTGACGAAAACTTAAAAGTTTCTCAACTAGAAAGATCCGTGCACGACGTTGTGGGTCTCTCATTGTAACCCCCCCCNCCATTTTCCCCCGCCCTTCATCACCCCCTCTTTCCATATATTCCATCAGAAAGACCCTACGTTATATGCCCATTTTGTAGTCAGTAGATAACTTATTCAGCCGTGGTGGACAAAACTGAACTCTAAGATTACACAGTATCAAGCCACATGTAAATTAGAAAAAAAAAAAAGCTCTCAAGAAATAAACTAACCATTCCCGAAGAACGGCTACTGTTTGTCCGTTTGAGACCACCATAAAGGACGATGTGCCTAAAAACGAACAGATAGAAATACTTTGTAGATGCTGATTTTTCTTTACTAACCAGGTCAACCGCTGCCGTCATGTCCTGCTTGTCGTGATCCATACGATCCTACATCTTGCACTGAAACACAGACCTGTTCTAGAAGTAATGATGTAGGTCCATCCATCCATCTATCCATCCATCCATCCATCCATCCATCCATCCATCCATCCATCCATTAGGCTGTCAGTCCGTCTGTCTGTTCGGCGGTCTTCTTGTTCGTCTCTATTTCCATTAGTCCTTTCGTCCGTCCATCCATCCATCCATTCATCCATCCATTAGTCTGTCCGTCCGTCCATCCATCCATTAATCCATCCATCCATCTATCCACCCCTCCATACATTAGTCTGTCCGTCGGTCCGTCTGTCTGTTTGTTTGGCAGTCTTCTTGTTAGTCTCTAATTCCGTTCATCCGTCCGTCTGTCGTGCGTCCATCCATCCATCCATCCATCCATCCATCCATCCATCCATCCATCCATCCATCCATCCATCCATCCATCCATCCATCCATCCATCCATCCATCCATCCATCTATAAATCCATCCATCCTTCCTCTTGTCCGTCTTTACATCCATCCATCCATCCATCCATCCATCATCCATCCATCCATCCATCCATCCATCCATCCATCCATCCATCCATCCATCCATCCATCCATCCTTCCTTCCTTCCTTCCTTCCTTCTTTCCTTCCATCCATCCATTCATCCATCCATCCATCCATCCATCCATCCATCCACCCATCCATCCTTCCATCCACCCATCTATCCATCCATCCATCCATCCATCCATCCATCCATCCACTCAATCATCCATCCATCCATCTATCCCCAGGTCTGTGAATTTCACGTGCATACAGCGCTACTCAATACAGTAGGCTATATCTGCATCAACGAACAGGTAAGCTGTAAAAACTAGTTCTATCATTGCTGCTGCTATAACGATAACTGTTACTTCCATTGACCCTTGGTACTCCCTGCAGAATTCGATTCTTCACCTGTCTGTTCAAGCTAATTTCAGACTGTTCTATCCTATGACAGTCTTTATATTCCCTTCTTGCCTTTCCTTTGTGAGTCTCACACTAGTGTCATTCTTATTGTTCTCTGGGTAGTCTTCGAAATATGCGGCGTATCCATCCATCCATCCATCCATCCATCCATCCATCCATCCATCCATCCATCCATCCATCCATCCATCCATCCATCTTCTTGTCCGTCTTTACATCCATCCATCTTTGTTTCCCAGCAATGCCAAACTCACGAGAACACTCCATGCGGACCAACAATACACGAATCATGCGCCTACTGTTGTCGGTCTATTGCTGAGTGTACCCAACAACGTGAAGATCTCTTTACCCGTAGGTGGTAATCAATAATCGAAATGACCATAACGACAACATCGACGACAATGGCATGAGGATGATAATGGTTATGATGACAACTACTGTGATAACAATGATAGCGATGATGAAACTGCTGCTGCAACGGGCTGTTGCTTATGTTGATGATGATGGTGGGGAAGATGATGAAGATGAAAATAAGAATGTCGGTGATGAAAATGATTATGATAATAAAGAAAATGAGAATGAAGAAAAATGATAATGATATTGACAAGGCTGATAATGATAAGAACGACGCTGTGAGAATGGTTACCATGATAATTAGCTGATGAGAATTATGATAGTGATTATGATTACGATGACGATGATAATGATGATAATGATAACGATAATGATGATGATTCTGTGTAGTATCCCTGACGAAGGAACATACTAGTTCCGAAAATTTGGATTGTTCTTTGGATTGTTTTTTCAATTAAAGCCTAGCTATTCTGGTGGAGAACGCCTTCTTTCCTTTTTTCAATGATAATGATGATGATGATGATGATGATGATGATTGTTTTACCCATTCATTTGATATTATATTTCACCTGAAAAAGAATCACTTTTTAGATTCGAAAATTTGTAATCATTTTATATCACTATATAAGTCCATTTTGTATTTTAAATATTAATACTTCGCTGGTTTGGACCAAACTTTTAAATTTTTTTAATACGTTCCAAATGATGATGATGATGATGATGATGATGATGATGATGATGATGATGATGATGATATCAATAATTTATTTTCTTTATTCTTTTTCCTTCTTCGTTTCCTCTTGTATTAAAGTAATGTAGTTAAGCCTCACTTCCTTACTTCATTTTCCTGCTTGATGGGTTTCGTCATATATCAATGATGATAGTGATGACGATGACGACGATGATAATGATGATAACACTGCTCTTCACAGTGGCGATATTGTTGACCATTTGGCTGAAGAGCAATAATGGTGATGAACTGTAGCAATATCTATAAAAGCAGATACTTACGATACCAATGATAATATGGATGATGAAAGTTATGAGGATGATAGTGCTAATTATGATGATGTTATAAATCATAGTGCTCTATATTTGTGTTTCTATTTCTGGCCCCCAAACCTATTCATTTGCTTTTTTTTGTATATCTCTTCTATCAGTTGTCAGTCTTGATAAAATACATAATGAATTTATTCTAAAAAGTGGTCCAGGTTTCGTGTACGTCTGCGTGCCTGACTATTTGCCTGTTTGCCTGCCTGCCTACCTGTCTGTCTGTCTGTCTGTCTGTCTGTCTGTCTGTTTGCCTGCATATCTGCCTGTCTGTCTGTCTGTCTGCCTGTCTCTCTGCCTGCCTGTCTATCTGTCAGTGTGTGTTTCTGTCTGTTTCTTAAACGAGTCCGCATTTTTAACAAGGGCGTCACAAATGTTATTCAAAGATAGTCTTATATGTCAAAAACAGTTGACCTTCGTGGCGTCGCCATGTGAAAATGCTGCTCTTTTTTTCTACAACAATAAATAGTGAAATTATTATGAAAGCACTTAGGAATGGGTGTCAATTTGTGAAACTTTTTTGTTTGAAGAAGATAAGTATGTTGTGTGAATGATAACAGTATTTATCATATATCTTTTACTCCATCCTTATCACTGACCTCACATAACAGAAATTGTCATAACTGGTTCATTTCGAAGTATATGTGTTCTCAAATCGTCACCTCTCTTCACTTACATCATGTATGCACTGATCTGATACAGTTATCTAGAGAAGCTGAATTAATTAATCGGCACGCTCATTCCACATTAGTCTACGTCATTTTTTTAGTTTTGAGAAATTGAGCATCTCAATCGGTTGATCAAAGCAAAACAATAAGGCAGATTTGGTTTAGCTTATAATATTGGGAAATAATAAAAAGGTCAGAACTCTACATTGTTTTAATGGTAAAAAGAAGATAAAAAATGGAAAATCATAGTGAAATAAGCAACTCAAATCACCAAAATTAAAAAAAAAAGACTTACACAAATATGGCATGATCGTAACGTATTGTAATGAGGTATTTTCAGACGGATCAGTTACACCACGTGATCTAGGGATTGCTAGGCTATTTTGATAAGTGACGAGTAATCATACATGAGCAGAGCATGTAAACAAACCAGCGTGTGAGCAAGATTTCCTAGGCCACGTGATGGAGCTGAAAATACCTAATTGTTACTGCTATTAAACATTTTCCTCAGTCCACCCGCCTGTAAAACGGGTACCTGGCTATAGGCAGTGGAAGATATTGTCAGAATGCTAGTGATCAGCGCCTATAAATGGCAGCGGCACTGTATGCTCCCCAGGGAGCCGAGAAAGTCCTAAAGTGATCAGGCCTGCTGGGGTAATGATAGTGTGAAGTCGCGTGAGCGGGCATTAGCCTGGATACGAGACTTATAAACCGCATTATTATTATTATTATTATTATTATATTATTATGTTGGCAAAGTTCATTATTATTATCTACACTAGCACGTATATTTCTTTTTCAGATACGTACTCCACCTACCAACCAGGCATGACGCCCAACCCGACTCCAGCCCCGACCACCACACAACAACCTCAACAGACCAGTAAAATATTTTCTTATTGATCTCCATTCCTCTCTTCTCCTCCCTCTCCCAGTGACTCTTCTATTCCTCATTCACGCGCTCTGATCCCCTTAAACCTTTTGGACTACTGCTTGTTATATAAGTAAAGTCATTAACAAAGAAGGAGATTTTTTTACCTTTCTCAGTCAAGTGAAATATAACTATAACATCATTCCTCGAATGAATTTTTATGCCTGGGGAGTGAATTTCTGATAGGACGGGGCATAGTCCCACTGTGTTTTCTGTGGTTTATGTTTAGATACAGAGTTAACAAATTTTACATCATCAGGGTTTTCTTCTTCTAAGTCTGCTCTTAGGATCTCATACAGCTTTACTTTAACTATTAGTCAATGCTAAAAACTTGGTTTACACACACACACACACACACACACACACACACACACACACACACACACACACACACACACACACACACACACACACACACAC
>JAWQUT010000551.1:88115-98691 GCA_033807755.1 Ellobium chinense | reverse complement strand
CCACGATCGCTGTGACTAAGTGACTTACCTCGATCTCAGTGACTGTTCTCCGTCTCGATTACTGTCCCTGACCTCAATGACTGTTTCCTCTAATCGATTACTGTCCCTGATGTAAATGATTGCTCCCCATATCGATTACTGTCCCTGATCCCAGTAGAGTCCCTGATCTCAATAACTGTTCCCCTTATAGATTACTGTCCCAAATCCCAATGACTATTCACCGTCTCGATTAATGTCTCTGATCTCAACCTGATTGTTTACCATCTCGATTGCTGTCCATTGTCTCGATGACAGTCCCCCTTTTCGATGACTGTCCATCGTCCATCTCAATAACTTTTGTTCTCGATGATTGTTCGTCTTGATGACTCTACCCTTTCCGATGAATATACTCCTCTTTAACAACTTTTCGCAATGTCGATGATAGTTCCCCGTCAAGATCCATCTCAATGATTATTTCCCTTTTCGATAATTGTCTATGTGCTGTCCCATCGTAATATTGTATATTTGCCCAGGTACCACAGTTGTGGTCTGGACTTATCCCAACAAGCATGTAAAACTTGTCCACCATCTGGATTACCCTTCTCCGTGTCAATGACTACTGCAAATCTCAATCAATCACTGACGAAAATAACAACAAAACAAAAAACACTTCCGGTCTGATGACTGACTTTGTCCCGTAACGCTGCCTGCTTGACAATGATACACCCACGATTTGTCCAACATTAACGAGTCTTCTCCACTGCTTACATGAGGATGAGATACATAAAAAAGAGGTGTAGCCTAAGACCTGGGTGTCAACTTTCACTGCCCTCTCTAACAGACTGCCAGTTCTCATGCAGATTGTGTGGTTGAAATTGAATCAGTTTTCATTAACGTTACATTTCTCAACGTAAAAAGACACTATCGTTCTCCTAGTATAAACAGTCTTTAATGCAGTTTCATTCTCCGTTATCGTTATCTCATAATACGGTTTCACATTAAACCCACAGCTTTACTTGACAACAATATCGTCTCTGAACAATGGCGTATGTCCTACAGTCTTCAAAAAGAGAGATACCATAACCTTGGATGTCGGGCGTTACTAACAGATGCCCATTCAAAACGTATACTTTCTTTTTTTCCATGTGCATTTTATCCAAAGTTAGAACACTTAACTGCTAGTATATAATCTAGCTTGTAACAGCCCGCAAGTAGGCAATATTACCACTGCTGTGTAGCAAAACGATGCATGCCAGTTTAGGAATTTTTATGGTGGCTGTACTGGCCATTGGAACTGTGATTCATGGTAAGTAAAAATGAGGGGACTTTAATGAAGAATATTAAGTGGATCAACTGGAATGATCCATGCTTTGGTTGGTCTATATTTTACTTACAGCTTGATCCGTATGAAAGGCTTTGTGGCAAGACGAGCTGAACATACCTATTTCACCACTTCGAATATCTGCATTTTCTTAGTCCATTCTCTCCTATTCTAGTCGGCATGTTACTTGAACAATGATCTTTATATAAAACGAGATCTTTCATTCCCTCCTTAACTCACGTCCACAAAACTCCCCAATGTAGGGCATATACGGAAAGAATATGGAACAGTTCGGTTAAATGATCCCTAGAGACCTTCCGCAATTTTTGATACATCGTGGTCCAGTAGTTGAAAGCAGCGAATTTAGCGATCCAGTGAACGAGGCTTCTATACACAGAATGGATGCCATTTTCCTTTGTCAGGTGTGTGTGTATAGGGGATGCAGGTCCAGTGCGTAAAATTAAATGCTGAAAAGAAGATGCAAAACCTCATTGTTGGCAACGTTCATTCAATTTTTGTAATGTGATATCAGCAGACAATACACTGCATTGCAGAGTTCCTTGGTAACCTTGCTATTCATATAAGGTGACATATATTAAATAATTGTTTCAATACTGTTTTAGATTGCAGGATCTAAACTGTAAAAGCCCATTTGAGCCATTCAATAATTTTTGTTCCTTTTTCACAAGAACGTTTTAAGATGGCCAAGGCTAGTCTGCAGGTCTGGTGCCATCACTGTGCTCAAATTTTACACTGTTTACAGTGGCGTATCCTTCATTTAGATTTTTTTTACAATTTAATGTAGATAAATAGGGATTAAAAATGTGGCCTTCTTTTGCAGACTACCGGTCCGCACAACTGAACTCCGCTGAAGCCAGAGGGAAACACTGTCTGCAACCATTCTTTTTTTTTTGCAAAATCCGAACTGAATTTCACCCCTTTTGCGGTGTGGTTTCATGTTATACACTGGGCAGATTTTATACTCTGCCGTTAGTGACTCTGATAATCTAAACTTTTTTTGTGACCAATTAATCTGCTGCAATCCTAAAAGACGAATTTGGTTGATTTGGGACGATTTAATTGCTTGTGATGGATATGTACCTCAACTGACTTTGATTATTCATTTGTCATTTTAAATTACCTGTCCTAAACAAAATAATGTATATGATGCTGATTCTTTATTTTTCTTTTCACTGACAACAGGCCAGATCGACTGTCCTATGTGTTCAGATCAATACAACCCTGATAGCTGTAATGGAACACAGACCTGCACGAACAGTCATGATGTACGTCATTCATTCATTCATTCATTCATTCATTCATTCATTTATTCATTCATTCATTCATTCATTCATTCATTCATTCATTCATTCATTCATTCATCCATCCATTCGTCCGTCCATCCATCCATCCATCCATCCATCCATCCATTCATCCATCCATCCATCCGTTTATTTTGTTCCTCTTTCCATAGATCTGCGAGCTTCACGTCCACACAGCTCTTCTTAACGTAGTAGAGTATGTCTGCACCAACTCTCAGGTATATTACATTTGCCACCTTTATTCTTGCCTTATCCTAACAGCTGAGGTCTTTGCATTTATCGAATGTTCCCTGCCCCCTCCCCCCCCGGCCCCCAAAGGTTTACTTAATTCAAAGACCATTAGCTTAAAGAGAAAAGACAAACTGCAGTAAGATATTAATCATATACAAATTCTGGCTACTGCAAGTTTCATTCATATCTAAGGTGCCCTGGGGCAAGCATGGTAGGATAGACACCGCGCATGCATGTATTCTTATATATATATTTTGCTGTAAAATAATCATAGCATTTATATATTTGATATTTGCAGAATTACCGGGTAATATCTATCTACTAACGTGTGCCAAATTTAAACTGCACTGGGAACGTGTGCAGTAAACGATACAGATTTATATACCAAACAAGCACATTCACATATTATTATAAACAAACAAATCTAGTCAGCCATCGATTTTCACTCTTATTCACTAGATAAATTTTATAACTAGGCCTGTGGCCGTATGCATAATCCATACGTTAATCAACGTTTTACGTTAACCACAGTGAACACTACTAATGTTTTGGGAGTTTCGCATGGTTACCGCATTGCGTTAACACTAATGTATGGATTACGCATACGGCCACTGATATTGTGATGCTTCTTTTTTTACTACTACACCACGACTCTAACTACAACCACAGTTTAACGATCTCTACGGCCACCATCCCATCACCATCACCCCACCCCCTTCGTGATTTATACGCCTCTGGTAACACACGCTCCTGTGTTTTCTTTTCTTTTTCCCACTTAGGCATGCAGGAATCACCAGAGCCATCCTTGCAGTCAGACGAACCACGAGATGTGCTCGTATTGCTGCACGTCCTTTGACGAGTGCCAGGAACAAAGAGAAGATCTCTTCAATAGTGCGTGGCTTTGAACAGAATCTGTCTGTCAGCCTATCTGTTTGCCTGCCTCCCTGCCTCCCTGTCTGTCTGTCTGTCTGTCTGTCTGTCTGTCTGTCTGTCTGTCTGGTTGTCTGTCTACTTGCCTGTCTGTCTGTCTGTCTCTGTGTATCAGTCTGTCTGTTTGTCTGTCTGTCTGTCTGTCCTGCTCGCCTGCTTGTCTGTCTGATCGTCTGCCAGTCTGGTTTTCTGTCTGCTTGTCTGCTTGCCTGTCTCTGTTTGTATCTGTCTGTCTATCTGCTTACTTGCCCGCCTGCCTGCCTGCCAGCCTGTCTGTCCTGCTCGTCTGCATGTATACCTGTCTATCGGCCTGCCTGTCTGCCCATCTGGTTACCTGTCTGCTTGCCTGCCTGTCTGTCTATCTGTCTGCTTGCTTGCCTGCTTGCCTGCCTGCCTGCCTGCCTGCCTGCCTGCCTGTTGCCTGTCTGTCTGTCTGTCTGTCCGTCCATCTGTCTGTCTGTCTGAAGTTAAATGAGTGAAATCATAGTTGCAAGGGCACTGTATTATTATTACGTGCAAAAGGTACAAATCATAACAGATAATATAATAGCTTGCATGGCTGGTAACACGACAGGAGGCGATCGCGTCTATGGGCTGCTTTTCCGCAATTGTCGGTATCAGCCTATCATCGAGCCTCCCGTCCCGATTAAAACCGAAATTAAAAAAATCGTCTGACAATGACAAACACATATCTCTTATTAATTATTCATTATTTTTCTGTAAAACATGCATATATAACAAAACAAAACCAGCACAAATGAATTTGGTATTCCATGGACATGCTAGACTGAAAAGCTGTTATTGAAAACTACCGCAGTGAGTAACTCCTTCTCCCATGTGAAACTGAAGCCACAGATGGAAATGGATATGACAAAATGGCACACTGCAGTACTATGGCATACCTAACCCTCTAGTGCCCAGCGTATCAGATCTGATACATTTCGTGGAACAAAGAAAAAGCAAACCAAGATCATGACCCCACCATAATAGTGTGAAGTCGCATGAGCGGGCATTAGCCTGGATATGAGACTTATAAACCGCATTATTATTATTATTATTATTATCATTTTGATGCCTGTTCCAGCATCGTGGATCCAGAAGTGAATCAAAAACTGGAGCTCGGACTTTTTGTGCCATTGTAAATAGGGCTGGGCACTAGAGGGTTAAAATCATGTATCTTGCAGTTATAGATCTACAGTTTCTTCAAAGTACCAAGTCTCCGAGTAGTACGTAACACATTCGTTTAATAAAGTTTGCACTTTGGCGTGCAATTTTTAAAATTTTTAATCAGTATCACATTGGATATCCAAGTATGATTTGATATATCGTATACCTTATTCGACTTTCAACGTCACCATGTCGTAGTAATTAGTTAATGTAGTTTAATAATTATATTCGATTTTTATAAACGTCATGGCCTGAAACGCCCCCTGTTCCTGATAGGAGTGATAATGCCATAGTCTCTGTGACTTGCAACAGTAGGTACACATAATGATGACTGAAGACTGAAAAAAAAGAACCTATAACCAAATGTAATTTTATATAAAACTTAAATGACGCATTTATTTACACAGGGATCCCCTTCATTTACAAGTCACAGTCATAGTCTCATTTGAGTGAGTTTTTCAGGAGAGGCAAAAAAACACTAACTGTAATAGACATTACAACGAAATTATGCCAATCACAAGCCTTGGTGCTTTTTCTTTTAACCAATGACTTTGTGAGTTATTTTTTAATCTGTGACTTCTGGTGGATATAAATAATGTGGTTTATACGTCTCGTATCCAAGCTAATGCCCTTTCACGCGACTTCACATTGTTATTACCCCGGCAGGCCTGATCAATCTAGGACTTTCTCGACTCCCCGGGAGTGCCTCTGCCATTTATAGCCGTTGATCACTAGTATTCTGACAATCTCTTCCACTGCCTATAACCAGGTACCTGTTTACAAACAGGTAAACTGAGGAAAACGTGAATGAAATGCTTTCCCAAGGCAGTTACAACATGACCGCGATCGGGAATCGAACTCACGATCTTTATATCTGAATTCCAGCGCCGTAACCATTAGGCCACGCCACACCACAAGATATGATGGATTGTAGCGGGCACAAAATAGACCAGACTTAAAACTGCCTATGATTATATGAGATCTATCACTATGACCATAATTTATTTCCTTTTTTTGCAACTTTTGTTAGCCGAAGCTCAAGCTGATCTGTTTTCACTGTGTTCTATTCCTGCAATAATCATTTTGAATTTTAGTTTACATTTTCCACAGTTAATCATTCTTTACATTCGAAACATGGCTACAGACATTGAAAGATACCGTCAGAATGATCAGCGTCTGCAAATGGCAGCGGCACTGTTCTTTGACGAAGGACGCTCGTCAGGCAGCTGACAAAGTCCTAGCGTGATCAGGTCTGCTCAGGCTTATGATCGTGTGAAGTCGCGTAAGCGGGCATTACATTGAATGCTAGACTGATAAGCCGCGTTGCTATTATGGTGAGTTCTTTGTCCCACCTCAAAAATTAAGGTTCTCCCCCCCCCCCCCCCCNCCCCACTTCATCCCTAACCAAAAAAAAATTGGGTCACCTTAGGATTTTCTACATTACGCTAACGAAATCCAGAATCCGCCCCTCCCCTCCCCTTTTCTTTTTTCCCTGTGCGTTCTCAAACACTTCTTTCCCAAAATTAACATTATATCTTTCTGTACATATTATCTTTCATGAAGACACCTACACGACCTATGAACCCCCAACGACGGTGATCACGACGGCGGGTCCAACCGTGACGACTGAAGGCCCAACTGTAACGACAGCAGGTCCAACTGTAACGACGGCGGGCCCAACCGTGTCGACGACCCCAGATCAGCAGATAACCAGCACAACGTCCACTCCGATGACAACAACAACGAGAGATCCCAACGCGCCAGTTATTCAATGCTTCCACTGTGGTGACTTTGACTCCTCTGTGCCGTGCACGACTGCCGAGCTATACTCGGGACAGTACACTGCTTGCCCAACCGACGGCTACTGTTTCGTTAACTATTTCAAGTCTGGAGGAGGGTTTCACCAGATTAAAGGGTAAGATCTTTATACCATCCATCCATCCATCCATCCATCCATCCATCCATCCATCCATCCATCCATCCATCTGTATGTCCCTCCTTCCGTCCGTCTGTCCGTCCGCCCGTTCATTTATCCATCCATCCATCCATCCATCCATCCATCCATCCACCCATCCATCCATCCATCGCCTGCCGCTTTTCACCACTCATACTTTTCTTTTAACATCCAGATGTGTGGACGCCAACTTCTGCAGGGAACAGTACGCCCTGACAGCAACCAAACCCGAATGTAACCCCATCAACTACGGAGACCCGAACGTTGCCTGCACCTGGTGTTGTAACCGCTCTGGCTGCAACTTAAATACCCCGCCCCCTTCCGGCAGCCTGGTTACTTCCTTCCCATAATTCCCTACCTGCCGGTTAGGGCCTTTGTGCGTTAGTCTATATTTAAAAACTGAGTATTCACGACTGTGTTATCATCGATTGTTCGATATCGGTACTTTGACGCCAAACTATTCTTGGAGCCCTTGCGCGTTGATGGTGGGATCTTTGTTTGCCACCGTTACTGCACCTTTAATAGCTTCAATTTGCAGAGTTTATTCAGTTCTTACGATGGTAAGAGCTCCTACCTTTAATGCGCAAGACATCAGTATGTTAGACCATACAGTGCTATCTACTCAAGTCAGACTAAGGACTCTCTGGGTATTTGAAACAACGGTCGAGTTTTGTCAGAGTTTACATTGGCAAAAATGACCCATTAAGCTCCAACAAAAGTGAGAATATGAGATTCCAGGAAATTGATAAATTTTGTGCATAAATACTTGAAAAAAGGGAATTAAACCTAAATTGAAAGTAATTAGAGCGGAACATTCGACAGTATCGATGAAATCCGGTTTTAGAAATAAGTATCCGTGTTGAGAGCCAGTATCAAGAGTACTCAGTGTCGATTTCGGCCAAGGTCTAGCTCAACTTCCAATTGTAGTGTATCGCTCTTAATAAAGTTGAGAGCTGTAATTTGTTTGTGTAATGCAGGTAACGTCAGTATTATTTAGTAGAATATTATTATATAGTTTGCATGGTCGTAGTTCTAAACTCAATTATTGGCAATCCGCTTAATCGCAATTCTCGATCAATCACTTCATTTTTTGTCTGCACAGAGAGGTATGTAGTATAAATTATAAACGTCGCCAGGTAATCACAGCTATTTTTAATCGCATATTTTATTTCATGCTCCCGAAGAGTTGCGGTTAAGCGGAGTGGACCATTTTGTTTGTCTATGCACCACTAGAGACCGTCTATAGCAAAGCCAGAAAGCAAAGCCCATCTTGGCTGGTAAACAATGGAAAAATAGTCCAAAGTTGTCTAGGTTACGTGTTTTTTTTTTGGTCCCCCGTAGGAAGTGCTGCTGCGTATGCTAATTAGTGACAGAAAGGTTTTAATCTGTGAGAGAGTACTTGGTAGATTCTAAGCAATGGAAGTGTGAGTATATAAGCTTGCAAAGATGGCATAGTGAGTTGACCTGCGAATGGTCTTTTCGACACTTTTATGTTTGACTCATTTATTAGCATACATACTACTCTTGATTCTTGCACATTCTCCTCTGACACAAGACCTTTGACAAAAAGTTCCACTAAGAAATTTGAAACCGTAGATGGTGGCCGCCTTCGTTGCTGAAGACTCTAGACTTTCCAAATGTTCTTATTTACCTTTAAGCTTCACCCACTTCCCAGGAGAAATTCCATGCAGGAGCATAACACAAAAAACAAGGTAAAACTTACACCTTCCGGTAGTGGTGGGCCGATACCTGAAGTTTTAAGTATCGGGATACTCGTGGTTCAGCCTTCACACTTCGAGTATCAGAAAGACCGACTCTATTTCAATTCTGATACTTAGGCATTTCGATACGTTTGAAACCTTTGATACCGGAGGCTTTGCATCAAGAAGACTGGTAGCTAGTTTGGTACTGAGGAACGAAATTGTTGTCGATACTTTCGATTCTTTTCGATAGCGCTAGGCCTTGCATTGAGGAGACCAATATTTGCGATACCGTTAACTGATTTTGCACTGAGGAAACCGGTAACTTGAATTGATACTGATGATTGAAAGGATCGAAATTGTGTCGAAACTCCTGATCTTGAATTTCGCTACCGTATGGAAATTCACAACTATTGAGAATATGAATACCCAGAAGCGATACTGCCAATCACAACCCTCCTGTTATGGCTCTACATAATACGTAAACTACTTTTAGAAACAGCATTTGGCTTTGTTTTGGTCACACGTTTTCTAGATCATTATTAGGTTGGGAAAAATAGGCATATCTATCATGATATCATCAGTTAGAGATTCGAGAGCTCTTGTCATATTTTGTCATTGTATTTACTATTGTATTATAGCCTAATCAATATATTTGTTTTTTCTTTTTAAATTTTTTTTGGGGGGTTTTAATTTGAGCGTCTTCCTGGACACCAACGTACTAAACCATCTAGTACCATATATTTCATCAAGAGTATAGGGCAATTAAATATTTTGTAGAATAAAGAACAAGTGTAAAGAAAGAATGATTATTAGTGAAAGTGAATGGTCTATATTATATGTTAGTTGTAAACTGTATCATATGTACTTTGTGAATAAACAGTGGTGTGAATAAAATAATCATAGTCAATATTCATGAGCTGTCCCGTCGTATATGGCATGGTTTGCTTATGTACCATGCTTGTAGTCTGGGCGTGTGTCAATAAACTTCCTAAACGTGTATTCATTTTTTTTAGGGTTTACTCACTTAAGTTTGTGGCTTAAATTTTATTCTTACATGTATAACATGAGAAATAATGTGCTACATTTCTCCTGGGAACCACACCCTCCTTCACTGATTGGTTCAGACCGAATGAGCCCTATTTCAACATTCATTATCGACCAATAAAATGATTTTTGTTCCCGATGTTTTGACTGGTCACCTCGCTTAGTTCTATAAAACGAAATTATTTTTTAGCCCTTATTGCTAGTGACTTTGAGGACATTAAAAATATACCGACTACCTCATTTTTGGTCTATTTTTCTTGGATTTCAGCTTGGAGTATCGTCGAGTTTATCGAACACTCCTGTGACCCGCTTAAATGTTTAGATAACGGTTAGAGAGGTTTTGCTTCTCATACTACTACTACTACTACTACTATTACTATTACTATTACTATTACTATTACTATTACTATTACTACTACCACTACTACTACTATTGCTCTATTGCAGCATCAACCGCAACGACTCTTGCCATTACTATTACTACCACTACAACAACAACGGTTATTATCACTATAACCACCACTATTATTACTATAACTGTTTCTACTATCCGCACCACTGCAACTATAACTACTACTGCTACAAGCACTTCACCGCTACTGCCACTGCCACTACCAGTATCACCACTACTACTATACCTTTTGCCACTCCTACTACCACCACCATCATCACTGCTACGGTAGTACAACAAGCACTAATGCAGCTACCCTTACCATCACTGCCAGTATCACTTCTACCACCACTACTACTATTACCATCATCACCACCACCACCGCTACTATTATTGCTACTATTATTACCACCACGTCTAACACTATATCGACAACTACCATTACCATTTTCCTTATTAATAGTATTATTACCAATATCGCTGCCTTTACTCCTTGCTTTGCTGCAACTCCATTGCTATAGTATCATTATTTCC
>JAWQUT010000551.1:81001-86282 GCA_033807755.1 Ellobium chinense | reverse complement strand
CACACACACACACACACACACACACACACACACACACACACACACACACACACACACACACATAAAAACACAACAACAACAACAACAACAACAACAACAACAACAACAACACTACAAAAAATCTTAATACAATAATACTTTTCTGTTATGTGTATGAGAGCAGAAGACTTGAGTAATTCGCAGTGACTGTCAGGGCTCACCAAACTCGAAACCTTTCTCTGTGTTCATAGAAAAACACTAACATCAATAAGGTCTTTGGCACCTATTGTTTTTTTCTTCTTTTGGCCCTATTAACAGTTTGTGTTATTCTACATAATCCACTGTGATTTCGGGAAATTTCTTCCATGGAGGTAAAAGGACCTCTTTTGCCCGATCTTTAAACGGGAAGAAAAAGGGAGGGGCGGGGGGATAGCACCCAAATTTTTTTACAAATGTCTTTCAAAAAAGTTACTTTGAATTCTGATTTGGTTCTCAATTTTTTACTTGGCTGGATTTGACCGCATGCGAATATATAGGCCCACGCACTTTATTTTTTTTTTATCTAGAAGGCTCAAATTGTACCTATAACTTTAAAATTGGACATTTTACATATTTCTACACCCTGACATTGGCTGGCAGGGCCCCCAAAAAGGGGATATTACATATTAGCGGAATAATTGGCTTGTACACAATGAGTGATTGCTCCTGTAATAGGTGTCAAAAAAATTAATGTCCAAATAATGAGGGGTAGTAACTAGAAATAATCCACATGAGAGTTTTTCTTGCAGGTTACTGCCCCTTTTCAAATGATTTAATAGTAGCAAGCCCTTTGAAAAGAATTTTAGCAGAACTTTTTTTTGCGGGAATGGCGATTCCCCCCCTGTCTCTCGAAATTCCAGAATATGAGAAGCTGGAGAACAAAAGACACTTATCCAGTTCTCTCGTAATATCTTTGGTTTAAAAAAGTCCTCCATCTCTTTAATTTGAAATTGTATTGACGAAGTCGATAGAACACTTCACAATTTCAAAACTACGGACGAATGAAATTTGAGGTTGCGCCAGTTTTGTTACAGATTAAGAGCTGCAAAATGACATAATTAAGCTGTAGTTACGATCATGGAGATTACTATTAAACGGATGGATCATACACTAGTTTTTTTTTTTTTTTGATTGCATTTGGATATACGCAAAGACTTGAAGTTTGCTAGACCGGAAATCAACATTAGACCTACAATCACAATGCTTTCTTATCAGAGCAAGAATGATTGTGCAATGACAAATGTTAAAGAGGTAATGGCTTTATTGTAGTGCCATGCGTTCTCATTTTCTTCTATTTTTAAGTATCGGTGGGTTCGCGGTCACATGTTTTAACAAGTTTGAAGTAATGACATCTTCATGGCTGGTGCCTGACCAAAGCTGTGGTGCGCGGGGCGCAGCGATCAACCAACGGTCCTAAATTTTCTGATATGTGAAATGTCAAGCCCAAGTGTGTGCGTAAAATTTTACGTAGGCATTCGGGGCTGGAGAATTAAAACGGTGTATTTCTCGTTCTTGTTTCGTTTTGTTTTTGTTTCGAGAATGTGAAATTCGAGATCCTACTATACCTCATTTTTTTGTTTTGTTTTTGCCTCAATACTTTTTGGCCTGAATAGTGAATAGTCTATGGCATTAGCAATCTTTAACTAGGTGTGACCAATTTCCTAAAAGGTTGCTGGAGCCTAATTGGTTCAAAAAATAAACAAAAAAAAACCCCTGAACTATGAGAGCAGAGCATAAAATAAGTCTTTTCTGACAGAACGTGTAGAAATAATCGTTAACATGATACCATGTCGCAAAAGTGGTGTAAGTCGGTCCTGAATTTGTAAAAAAAAATGTTGCAGGCAGTGTTCCCCAATGGCTTTAGTGGATTCCATTAGTAGGGATCTGTGGTCTGCAAAAGAAGGCCAACATTTAAACATCTTTCACCTAAATGAAAATTGTGAAAAACCTAAATGAAGGACCCCGTCCTGTAAACTATATAGGTATATAGTGTGAGCACAGTAGTGACACTGGATCTGTTGACTAGCCTTGGCCGTCTTCATACGTTTCTGTGGTTTGGAGAAACATTTTATCAAATGGCTCTTATAGACTTACAGTTTGGCTTCTGAAACCTTAAGTGTCACAAAGTAAGGGGTCAAGACATTGCTTGCGCCCCTTCTTGAGGCAGTGGGCAGGTTCTTCCTCTGAGAAGATTTGTAGCTTCTATCTTCGTTGTTGTGAACTTCCTAATTATACATGTATATAGTCACTCCAGTTTACAAGTATTCTCTATTCTTTTTGTATATTATATAGTCTTGGAACTCTTCCAAGAGTACCTGGGTTAGTACTGGGTGGGGGAGCGGGGTTAAGGTTAGAGAAGAGAGAGTGTCCTTTCCTAAGAAATTACTTTAGGGAGAGTCATTGGCCAGTTTCTAGGGAACCTCTCTCTCCCGTATCCTCGCTCCTAACCCTAATCTGTGGGTTCAAACCCTCCCAAAATAATATCAATAGATGGACACTTGCGATCATCACCTAGGTGAGTCCGCCAAGCTCTGTCAGGAAGTGCACAAAGCCGAAACGCAGATTTTATGCGAAAGGGTTGCTTCTTCCATTGATGTCCTTCATGTTCTTTCGCACTACGTAGTAGTTTCCGTACTATCTGTTACAACTTGAAGACGGTGATCATCACCTAGTTGAGTCCGCTATGCTCTGCCAGGAAGAATGCAAAGTCGAAACGCAGATTTTATGCGAAAGGGTTGTTTCTTTCATTGATGGCCCTTTTGTTCTTTCGCTCTACATAGTAGTTTCCGTACTATCTGTTACAACGTGAAGACGGTAGATATTCTCTTTAGGCACCATGTCGAATGGCGTAAACGAGCATAGGCTCAATTTCACCCCCTACCTCCCCCCCCTCCCCACTCATTATATCCGCCAGCTTTCTATCTCAACGGCCTTCCAAATTATACGTCCACAAATCAGTGTAGGTCAACTGGGTCAGCTTGTTGTCTGATGGCATATGGTTTTTTTTTTTTTAACTTTCCCCTCCCCCACGCCATTCTGCCAGAAGGAAAGTGAAGACAACAGCTGTTGCCTGTCGCAATGAATTTGCTGATTTTTTTTACCAGTGAAACACTATTTGGGGTCAAGGTGATAGCCTATTATGGGCAAAAACGTCTATAATTTAGTTATGCGTTGCAACAGTTCTCCATATTAATAACCCAAACTAGAACAATAGCATTGGACTGCTGTCTAGTGAGACATATTATTTACCTCATTTTTTTCTTCTCTTCCTGCTAGTAGTCTAATCAACAAAGAGGGTTGCCTGTTCTTATGCACTTTTTTGATTTTCTGACCAGTAAAGCATAATTTAAGGTCAAGGATTTCAGGAGACGGGGCCTGCAAATGAGCGATTAGTCTAGTATCCCAACTGGATTTTCACTGGGGAAAAGGTTCAAACCAAAGCGCACAGCACAGACACCGACTTGTTTTGCTATATTCAAATTGATTCATATTTTTACAACACAGATAATCATCTGTATTATATTGGTCATCATCATTATTTGCATTATAATCTGTGTTATTGCTCAGAGGGAATGACCATCAACAATTAAAGTTATTCTCACAGCAATGTGCAGTTAGGTATAGCATATAGACTTGACAACAAGTGTTACAACTTCATTGGGATAAGCCCAGGCCACAACTGTGGTACATGGGCAAAAATACAAAATAAAGACGGAATAGCACATGTACATTTAAAGCAATGTGACTACTTAATTTACACGTGTTCACAACGTACTAGTACATTTACATGTGTTCACAAAATATTTGTACATGTATGGCCTCCAGGGATCACCCATCCAATTGACCAAGTGCTGGTCCAGTCACTGTTTCCTCTTTACCATTATCTGCAAGAGGAACATGTCTGTCGCTAGAGTTACGTACATCATTGGCCGTTATCATGATATTTTATGTGCTTGTTTTAAAAGTTTTAAGCCCTCTAACTCATTAGAACAAATAAGGTGAGAAGGTCAGCAGGAAACTGGTGTCATGCACAGGAAACTGGGATACATGACCTACATTAGAGATAGGAAATCTAACCGACACTGTGAAATCTTACATAATCAAAGTCTGTGAGGGTTTGGGCTTCGAGCAACTTTGCCTACAAGCAAAAGAATGAAAGTACGAACAGCCTAACAGAAACAAGGCCCCAGAACTCATTTTGCTCCTGTTTTTTATTCACAAGGGGCATAACTTTCCTACAGGGAATTTAGGGTAAAGAATTAGCGTAGCTGTTTTTCTTAATACAGCTAGAATTAAATGTAAAATTAAAACTATGAAAGGTTTATTAGACATGGGGACATAACACAAAATGTGCAGCATTTCCATTGAATTTTACTTAGTCCATACGAATGTAAAATGGATTATTGGCTATAGGCAGCGAAACCTATTGTCGAACGGGGAATCTCAGAGACTGTTACAGGGAAGCTGTGCCGTATGCAATTTTGGGAGTGTAATTAGTTACTAAACGGTCTGACTTACTGAGGTTGATAATAATAATGATGTTAAGAGAGGATTAATACTCTGTATGGTATTCTTGTGATGGCTTTCCCATCGTCGTCTGTATATGGTTGGCCGCCTATGTCTTTTTGATTCCACTTGTTCACGAGATGCGACCTCTTCGGCTCGGTGCTGATCTTATGAGGAGATTTAGTGTTACATATTTCTTTTTTCTTTCACACTTACATTACAAGTGCCTCAGACAGTTCCACACTGGACTAAGTTTCTTAGCTCGGAAACGTATAATAAAATCCAAAAAAAACAGGGCTACATTTTACGTGCGACCTAGCACCATTATCGGTCCTCTGGTAGACTTCAAACTTGGTATACGAGGAGATATTAAAAAGTGTTTGGCCCGATAACCCCTATCTTTGACCATACCTTTCTGCACCGATAGATGACCTCTCAAAAGTCCATGATAGTCAAATGTCATAGAAAAACAAAATTCTTTGCTGACTTTTCCTTTGCGCTTTTCTTTAAGGACATGCCTCAGTTTTCTCAGTTAGTTCAATGTTTGTTCACCTGTGAGTCACTTATCCATTTTACAGACAGCAGTCATTATAATGCCCAAAGAATCTTATACGGAAGGCTTGACTTTGTCACTTACAACCTTATCTTTAGCCTTCTCGAGTGAAGGAGAGGAAGATGATTTCATGATGTTTGAACCATGTTTCCTCCACTGATACTAACCTGTCAGAAATGGCTCTCGGCTTTCACTATACAGGCA
>JAWQUT010000551.1:66001-76001 GCA_033807755.1 Ellobium chinense | reverse complement strand
GAGTTTTTTGACCGGATGGTATTTTCTAACCAAGACAACCATTTTTTCGAGCATTCACCCCATTCCTGATTTCCATTTATTGGACTGAGATTGTGTACTGACGGGAGATCATTCATTCGCCGACATTACGTCATACACAGTCACTTGTTCCAGCTGATGAAATCTGTTCGCCGACAATTTAAGATTCGACTACTTTACGACTATTAACGATTCTTTTCATACGATACTAAAACACGGAAATAGGAATGTAAACATGAAAAGTACTAATACCGGTCATCTAATAATTTTGTGCCCGATTTTAGTGAATTGCAGTAGCCTAATCTAATGAAATAGACCTATATCCTGCTCAAAATTCTAGTTCTAGCTCCTCGTTGGTGAGCATAGGAAATAACATAATGCCAGTGCATAAGGATCTCAACCTTAGGAGCAGAAACCTATTGAGCTCATGACGCGGGTGAAGGAGATAAGGGCTGTCCTGGTCCTGATTACTTACTTCCATAGAGAAGCAGTCTCAGCACGTAAAGGTTCTACGTGAGGCAAAGGGATATTGGTTTGATTATTACTTCCAATTCATTGTAGCATATTCGATTATGTCTCCATCAGCAAACGGAGGCTTCGCACTCCCTAACGCAGTGCGATTAACCAGTTGTGAGACAAGGTTTCTGCAAAAATCTCTGAAGCGGCTGCAATTACATGAATCAAATTTTGTATGGCCTCCTATCCCAATTTTTCTACACTATTTTATATATTTTACAAGAATGCATGGAAAATAAACTTTGTCCTTGAAAAAAGTATATAAAAATCAAAAACAGGGGGTGTAGCCATGCGTAGATTTTTGCAGTGCCTTGATGAGCAAGAGGGTGATTTCACTTCTTTGTTTAGGGATGGTGTGCAATTAGCGGAAGTTAACAAACTGACACAATCCCGCACATATATAGGCGTCTTTTGGGTAAATGCAATTAGCTTAATTTATAGCATTAAAATTTAGTCGATCTCTAATTATGATTGTCATGAAGAATAGTTCTGATGTGTGTCTTTCGGTTGATTGGTCGTTTGGAGTGCCAACATGATACCTCGAAAAGTTACTAACCAAGAAAGATTGGATCTGTCTGGAACAGAAGAAAAACCTCACTCTGAATTGTATGAGGTATGTAAAGCTGGAACTACTTGGAAAGGCCAGTCGCAAGCCCCCCCGCATCCTCTTCCGCAATTTTGTACCGTGGTGGAAGTATGTACACTTTAGGGCCTGCCTGGTTTATGAATGTGAACTTTTTTGTTATTGAAAGTAGATACTGAAAACGAACAAGACGAGCTGATGACTACCGAATATATACTTGCCCATTTTACACGGTTGGATATGGATTCTTTATTTGCCTTCTAGTTGAATTTTACAATATTAGGCATCAGCGATTTCAGGTCATCAGCATACGGCCGCTCTTGTGTCAACCGAAAAGCAATGCAGCCAAAATAAATGAAAACATTACTATTAAACATTAGGTGTATACTGTGTGCGTACTCAGAGACTGTAAATTGTCAAGTCTAAGGTTTGTATCTTCTACCCGCGGGCCGGGCGTTTCAGGTTGTAATGTCCGTGTAGTGTCCTCGACTCAGATGTAAATCAGTACCTGGCTTTACAGCTTTTTTTTTGTGGAGGGGGGAGGGGGGAGGGTGGATGTAGAACCAAGGCAGTGCACAGCGGGCGACCAGCGATGACTTTGCTATGTATTTCAGTAGTAGTATTATATATTTACATGTATAAGGCAGAAGGATCGGGGAAGTAAACTTGGCCGTGTGGTTTTTGAGGCGTACTCAGAAACTGAAGACTGTCAAGTTTAAGGTTTGTGTGTGCGACTTAAGGCCAGGTGATTTACGTTGAAGTGTCATTTGTCCCCACTTGGCTCAAGTGTAAATGAGAACCTGGGTTTAGAGCTGGGCGGACCGGTGACTGCACCCCGGACGACCAACAATGACTTTGTACTGCATTTCATGTATAATATCATGTGTTTACATATTATTATATGACATGTATTTTTCTATGTGTTTATATTATGAATGACATGTATAACAGATATGACACTGTAAACCTACTTCCCTACGGGGTAAACAAATGTCGTTATTTCAGTTTTCATTTTGATTATGGCTCACTCAGGCCTGATTTGATCACAGTGCTAAAGTATATCGATACTATCGTCTGACCTAGTCGTGACACAGTGACCCGGAATTAAGGTGTGCCACGTCGTGTGACCCAGACAGGTGCACCAAATAGGTTAAAATAATTATAATGTGCCTATTTAATTTTGGCCACGCCTAGAAACTTCAACCTGTTATGGTCATGAGTTGCCGAGACAATCACAAAATCGTGAATTCCACTCCAGCAACTCCCAAAAAGAGATCACTTCGAGCACTATGAATGGAAGGATGATAAAACCTGATGTAGATATGTCCGTATTATGGAGCGAGTTTTTCGATTGTCCTATTGTAAGGAAAGATGTGGGATGAGCTTCTGACCCATGTCTTTTCAATGAACAGAGACAAGTAAAATAAAATGTGAACAAAAAAATTCCAAAAAGGAGGGTAGATAAGTAGGTCGGTGTGGGTGGCGCGGGGTAGGGTAGGGTGGAGTGGGGTCCAAAGCGAATATGAGTTAATGACTTGAAAGCTCGCCTCTTGTGAAGACACATCTAAATGATCAAGTAACAATAATCAAATAATATGCCAAGTAATCAAATACCTATGTGAGTAGGGTTCCTTTGAACTTCTTACACTAACTTAATAAGTAGGTATTTTCAGCTCCATCACGTGACCTAGTAATTCTTGCTCACATGTTGGTTTGTTTACATGCTCTGCTCATACACGATTACTCGTCATTTATCAAAATATCCTAGCAATCCCTTGATCACGTGGTGTAACTGAAAATACCTCATTAGTTTTTTTTTATATAAATCCAGACCTTACCTGCGGTGCACGGATTTACAATATACAACGGTACAACACAATATGAACATTTAAAGCACTATTAGCACTCACGTATCTGGCCAACTCAAGTTGGTGTGTGCACTGGAAAACAAAATGTTTGTCGTTTCTTCCCTTAGGCCAAGGTGCCATCTGTCCCAGATGTACAAATCCGTATGACCCGAACACATGCACGGAGTCTTTCCGTTGCGCCGATGGTCTCGACGTAAGTGAGCAGTGGGGCAAATTGTGGTGGTAGTCCTTCTTATTTGATAATGACAGTAATTTAATAAACGTGATGATGATAAAGAAAAAAAATAATGTAATATTTATTAATGAATTACAATTCAATTCAAAGGTTTTATTAGGCCATAGTCCAACATAATGCATTACAATACAATATTACATTAGCACAATCCACTGCCAAGACATAAACCATGTTCCTCGTGCACATTATTGCCGCTCATCTACCACCTTCTCATCTAGCTGACACCCAGACTTTCGAGAGTTAAACTGGCACACAAATCATGACATTACCGCTATCATCACTCACTCTCTCAAACTACACTCTCTACTTGTCTCTCCTCCCCCCCTCCCAAAAAAAAAATTCCTTGCCAGAGGGTGCTCATTTTGGCTCAAATTTCTGAATTATATTTCTTCAATATTCCGAAACATAAATTACTCAGTCTACGTATGTCTTCACCCCATTCACTTTTAAAGTGTTTTACTAATCTATACATGTATAATCTTAATGTGGTAAGCTTGTATGTAAAGCGTGGTGTGCAGGGGTGGGTGTAGGTGCAGGGATGTGTGTGTATGAGTGAACATTATTAATCTGTATTTTTCATTGTATTGTTATAAATGCTGTGAAAACGAATTTCCAAATCTGGATAATAAAGGTTTATCTTATCTTAGCTTATCTAATGTTTGGTTCAACTTTTAAATATCTCTCAGTTGCTCTATTTCTATTCCCATTTCTGGTCTTCAGACTCCTATTCACTTGCTTTTCTTTATACGTCTCTTGTTTCAATAGTCAGTCTTTATAAAGTGCTCTATCACCGAACGTTGACCATTTTTACAGAAGAAAAAAAAATCCATTCTATCGTTTTCAAGACGTTTTGTATGAAACATGGACAAAGTCATATTTAATTTCAATGATGATAGTGAAAATTATAAAGTGCTCTATCACGGAACGTCGACCATTTTTACAAAAAAAAAAAAAAAATCNCGACCATTTTTACAAAAAAAAAAAAAACCAATAAAAAAAAAAATCCATTCTATCGTTTTCAAGACGTTTTCTATGAAACCAGGACAAAGTCATATTTAATTTCAATAATGATGGAGAAAATCATCACAATAAAGAAGATGAAAACTCTTGGTTCATTTGTATTCTGTATCTGAGATAGGACACTACGGGGAAAATCTGTGTAATACATTTGTTAAATTAACTTATAGTTTCTTTATTTGTTTATTTGTATCCAGTGCGAATAAATGGTTTGTAAATAATGATAGGGAAAAATCATGATTATGACGTAAATAAGGCATCGGTCAGAACATCTCTGAGGTTATCACTGAAATCACCAAAACATATAGTTATTCTTGCATTTCATTTCATTAATTAGTTTGGAGTTATAGCAGCACTGAATATTATTTATTGCTTTGCGGATGCCAATCATGATAATAATAATAATATTTTTACTTATTTCTACTTATATCCAATGCGGATGAATGTTTTGTAAATAATGATATTTATCACATTCTTTACACTTTCCCTATTAATTTGTGGCAACGTTCAGTCATTACCACAGGCAGCTAAAGAGGTCCATTTGCCATAGTTCAAAAAGCGTTTATTTCCACATTCTATAAAAAGACGTTTTCTTGATCTTGTTTATAAAGTAAAAATTAATTTGTACTAAAGTAATTTCTCTTCGCTTATAGCCGTCTCTCTGTAACAAAAATAAATGAAAGCAGTAGTGATGATAATTGAAGAGAAATACGATCTCTCTCTCTCTCTCTCTCTCTCTCTCTCTCTCTCTCTCTATATATATATATATATATGCTGTATATATATACATACTATATACATATAATATATATATTATAAATAAATAAATAAATAAATAAATAAATAAATAAATAAATAAATAAATCTATATCTATATCTATATCTATATCTATATCTACAAATAAATAAATAAATAAATAAATATCTATATCTATATTTATATCTTAATATTCAGTAACACTGGTAATGCTGGTAATATATCATTCTGATTTTTATATGAATGCAGACTCTCTATCCCACCCTCCTCCTCCTCCCTTACCCCATCCATCCATCCATCCATCCATCCATCCATCCATCCATCCATCCATCCAACCATCCATTTCAGATGTGTGAACTGCACGTCGATACATCGGACCTGTACAGATTGGACTATATTTGCATGGCATGGGCTGTAAGTAACATGATGTTTGTGGTTAGAGCTAAATAATACCTGAGTTCTAAGTATCATTATCAATAGAGTTTTATTTCCTACATCTGACGAAGGACGCTAGTCCGAAAATTCGTGTATTAAATTTGTTAAATTGTTATAGTGTTTTTGACTTACTTATTTAATTCCAGTGTGGATAAATGTTTTGCAAATAATTATCAATACAGTTACTTAATCCAGGTATCGATATTACAAGTGTCGATCCATACACCTCTGCCTGCCTGCCTGCCTGCCTGTCTGTCTGTTTGTCTGTCTGTCTTTCTTCATTTTCCTCTCTAACCATTCGAAACAGCCCAGACCTGACATGATTTAGACTTGACTTGTCCTTTACTTTTCACCAGGATTGTGCAAACCACGAAACCCACGGCTGCTCACCTTCAGGTGCACAACCTGTATGCACGTACTGCTGTGCTGATCTTACTACCTGCGAGATTCAAAGGAATGATCTCTTTACCTGTAAGCTACTTCTTTGTATTAATTCTTCTCTCGTGTACAGCGGAGCACACTTAATACAAACACGTTAAGTACGTAAACACGGATACGGAGTATTTTCGGTCCCGATTCTCTCTTCTCTGGGAGTATGTGTACGGTTAATACGCATTTCTGCTAATAACTACACTCTTGGTCGGTCCCAAGGTGTACGCAATATCTATGCTTCTCTGTACTATTATCTGATTATAAAACAAAAATTTGTCAACTGAAGAAGTTTTGTTTTCAGTAAAGGTGTTATCAAAATGCTGGTAATCGGCATCTTTAAATGACAGCGGCGCTCAATGATCTCCAGGAAGTTGAAAATGTCATTGAATGATCTGACCTGCAGAGTAATGAAACTGTGAGGTCGTATGAGCTGCTAACTGCATGGACACAAGACCTCTGAATCTCATTACCACCACTAATACTGCCACTACTACTATCACTACTGCTGTTGCTACTACTATTACTTTTACTACTACCACTCAACTTACTCCTACTGCTACTACTAGTACTATTACTACCACTACTACTACTGCTACTACTACTACGACTACTACCACTACTACTACTACTACTACGACTACTACCAGTACTACTACTACTACTGTTATTAGAAGTTTGTGTATATTTTTGTTTACTTGTTTATTTAGACCTAGAGCAACCTCATAACGATACAATTATTATTCCATACCTCAGTCCAGAATCCATGGACAAAAAAAAACAAAACAACAAATACATCACATTATAATAAACATATCTTGATTGTATTCCTTTTCAGTTGTCTACCCAACGTTCAACCCGCCCAACACACCAACTGCAACCTCTCCACGTAAGAATATAGGCGACTTAGTTTTCTTCTCACATCCCATAATTCCTTGGGGCAAGTTTTCGGGTGCTGCACAGTGGTCGCGGCTGGGAAGTGTACGCAACTACTCCCCTGGGGCACGTTTTCGGGTGCTGCGCAGTGGTCGCGGCTGGGAAGTGTACGCATCTAGTAGACGTTTCTAGGAAAAGTGGTATCTTTAGTGTAGGCCATCTACGGTTTCAGATTTGTTAGTGATCCTTTTTTATCAACGGCCTCGTAAAGGAGAAGGATGAGGAAAGGCATTTATAGTAACGTCTGAGACTAAAGATCTACAGCTAAGGTCACTAAGCCCCCGAAAGGGAGGGAAAAAATGATGTGTTAAAGAGATCACCCTTACAAGTAAGTCCAACCCAGATGATTTCAAACTTAATGCACGTGTGTAACCAGATGGGCGTCGCACTGTTAGACAGGCGATAGAGAAGGAGAAAGAGGACAGGAGAAAAGGGGAAAGACGGGGAAATGAGGAGGAGGAGGAAGAAGAAGAGGAGTAGACGGGGGGAGAACCATGACTGTATGCAAAAGTGAAGATAGAAAGGCAGAATGAAACAATGATGCAGTTCAGTTAGTTATAAAAATATTACTTCTCTCATCTCTGTTTCCTTCCTTCCTGTGTACTTCTCATCCATCCTTTTTGCATTCTTTTGGCCCTATTTTCCTTCTCTGTTTCCTTTCTTTCATTCCATCCTTCTTTCCTTTCCCCTTTCTTTTATCCATTTCATCACTCTTTAAATGATGACAAGTGATTTTTGGTCAGCAAACCTTAATAATAAAGGCAGCTACACCACCATACTCTATGGCAGCAGCAGCAGCAGCATCAGCAGCATCAGCATCAGCAGCATCAGCAGCATCAGCATCAGCATCAGCATCAGCAGCAGCAGCAGCAGCAGCAGCAGCAGCAGCAGCAGGCGCAGCAGCACCGGCACCACCACTATCATTACTACCTTTGCAACCATCACCATCACCGCAACCACCACCACCTTCCATAATATTCTTCATTACAACAGCAAAAATGACAGTCGACTAATCACACAGTCAACTCCTCACAATCGCAGCCCAGCGGAGGAACGAACAGAAAAGTGCGATCGTCTTATGACGTTCATATTGAGAATACATTTGTCTGAAAGCTGTCGCAACTGAGTGAAACTTGCTGTTAAGCGGAATCCGGCATAACATTCATTTACCGAACCATATCACTGACTTATCCACAGCCCCCACGACTCCCACAACCACGGAGACAACGACAACTCCGCAAGGTGCCGACACTCTGCCGTTGATGTGCCACCAATGTGGAAACTTCGCCTTCGACGTTCCTTGCTCTAGTCAAGAGCTGATCACTGGAACGGCCTCGCGATGCCCTGATTTGCTCCCTTACTGCTACACAGGCTTCAAGCAGAACGGCATGCAAGTCAACGGCTTCAGAGGGTGAGGCTTGAACAATTTTAACCTCTTCTTCTTCGTACCCTGGACATCTATCTAATAGATTCAGATTCAATATTTATTTAAGGCGCTGTGGCCAATTCCAACGTTTTGACAGAACATTTGTAAAATAATAAGAAGGATGCAATATAAATAAGAAATATAATTCTGGCGACTTGGGAACATATACTGGCACATTTCTGGAAAACTAAAACGGCTACACATTTCATATTTGGCTTGGGGGTACAAAACAGATAATGTATAGATCATTATGGTGGATTCCGATTTTTGCTATTTGGAATGGCTGAATTAAGAAACAAAAATTGACCAAAATTTCAGGTCCTTTTATGGTTATTGGTTATGCGGGCCGAATACGAGTTAAAATTTCACTAGAGGATGACGTCATCAAAATTTGCATATGTGGAAGTATTAATAGGCGGGGGCTACAGCTCTGTTGCTACGCCTGAAAGGGCGGAGTAGGTAAGGGGAGGAGAGACGCACACAAGGTAGGTAAGTTTGGTCATCCCCTTCCCTCCCCCTCTTCGTTCCCAGAAGCCTCGGGACATTTTAGCTAGTTTCATTATGATAGTGCTGCTTGTTTGATACGGGAGAACTATTTTCTGCAGATCAGTCCACAAAATCGGACATAATCTGAGCCACTAATTTTTTATCTGCATGGAGAAGTTTGTTGCCAGTGAGAGCAAGGATAGAGTATACGATTCTACTGTTTTGTTATAAAACTCTGAATCATATTTCACCTTCCTACATAATTGAGTTGTTATTAGTCGAGTACAAACCATTCAGATTATTACATTCCGAGAGTTCTAGTATTCTTTCAACACCAGAGACAAATTTTAAAGACTTGGTGAAAGAGAATTCATTTGCAAAGGATCATCTATATTATAATACGAGTAGAATAAATTGCCCCAAACCATTAGAAATACATACTCACTGACAATGTTCAAAAGGTAGCTTACAACAAATCTTTTCTGTAGAATCTAATTATTTTGCTTCACCATGTTGACTTGTGTGTGTGTGTGTGTGTGTGTGTGTGTGTGTGTGTGTGTGTGTGTGTGTGTGTTTGAAATTTTCGCGGATACGTGTTTCTGTGTTTTAAATATTTGTTGTATTCTTTTAAACCTGAATGTGTGTGTATACATTATGAGACAATTAAATATGTCTAAGCGCCTGAAACCACCTAGGATATTAGGCGCTATACAAATGCAATTTGTTATTATACTCTCAAAGGGCAGTGATTTGCATCCAGCAACATGCAGTCATGACATACCGAACAAAATGGTTCACTTAAATATAAATATTTAATATGTGAATCTACCCTATCGGATATGGTCACGACCATCTCATTGTGATGAATAAATACCTCTGTCACCTTGTACAGATCGCTTCCAATCGTCTCATGAGGACGTCACCTTCGCGCGACTGACAATAGCTTCGCAAGGACTCAAAATAAGGCCGGCGAAGCGACTTGACATGTCGGGTCCGATGGGTGCACTTCTTTAGACTTTCTTACTATGGAAGACACGGATTTTTCGGAACACCGCGCAGCAACGCCGTTCACACCATGCTCTACAATTTCACAGCGTCACTCTGCCGATAACAGGCAGCAGCATGCGCCATCACTACAGAAATACGCGTAAAATCGCCACTCGAAGCTTTCCTCCCTCCCATGTTGGAAGGTGTAGGGTTTTTTGTTGCTTGTCCAAAGTCCTCTCTTACTGTGGTCTTTGTGAGAAATTATTTTGTAACTTTTTAATAAAGAGCCGTTAATATACATGACATA
>JAWQUT010000551.1:40533-65731 GCA_033807755.1 Ellobium chinense | reverse complement strand
TATATATATATATATATATATATATATGCCTTTAATTTCACTAAGTCTAAACCTGGCAATGCCTAATCTTGTTCACAGCCCGCGCCATGACCACTATTTAACGATCACCATAGCACAATCCTTACTATCAATATTGTCAAATATCATCATCTCCAACACTACATCACCATCGCTAACATTGTCACGATTGCTATCATCATTATCATCATCATCGTCATCATCGTAATAATCATCATTACCACCACCACCACTATCATTATCATTGTAAAAAAGGCGAGTAATTTGAAACACTACTTCAATCCGACAATTTTAATGAAAATGTAATAAACGCTAAAGGGTAAAAACGTCTAAAACAAAAAGTCTTCTTATGTAGAAATAAAATGAATGAATGAAATCTTAGTGAACGCAGCCATATAAAGTTGGTGAACAATTTAAAAAGGTGTATAGGTAGTAAATTAGAAATCAGGTTTAGCTTGAAATGAGAGCGGAGGCCTTAAAATAACTGATAATAATATGAGTTAAAGAAAAGGGGTTACAAAAAGTGTGCGGGTTCACCAGAGGAGGTGAAGATCATCATCATCATCTTCATCATTCTCATCATTGTCATCATCATCATCATTATCTTCATCAACATCATCATAATTTGGTACACATTTAAAAAAATTAAAAAGCTCGTCCAAAACTTTCGGAGCACTAATTATTATTATGATATAAAAGGACATCAATATCATCATCATCATCATCATCATCATCATCATCATCATCATCATCATCATCATCATCATCATCACCAGCACCCTCACTGTCACTGTTAACACAATCGTCAGCGTCATTATTGCGAAGGCATTACCATTACGACGACCATCATCCCAAAAGTGTTAACCATCACAATCGTCAATTTCATCTTTCTTTCCCAGATGCGGGGACATTAATTTCTGCCGTGCCGAATGGGACTTAACCGCTCCGAATCCCGCCTGCACAGATCCCGATTTCTCTACTCCCGCCGACTATGCCTGCACCTACTGTTGCATAAAAGACGAATGCAATTCGAAAACTCGTCCTGATCAGGATTCGATTCTAACATTTCCGTCTCCGATGAACTAAGCAATCAAATAGTAAACATTGTCTATATGCTACGCATGCGTCCTTACACGACTTCAGTGACGTCAGGGTGCTCGAGATCTCGCAAAGGCATGTCACTCTGGCAGAAAAACTATGTAAATGTACAAAAAAAAGTATTCTTAAAAAATGAAAAAACCAAAGCGCCGCAAGCTCGCTAATAAATTCCATATGCACGCGTACGCGCATGTCGTTTCTGTATGAAGTAGTCTGACTGTTATATAAGCTAGCTGATGCCCATCGACGATCGATGTGATAGTTCCCAGACAAAGAGAAGTGTGAAACATCGATTCTTGAGTAAGGATCTGGGATTAAACTGTATTACTTTGTGGAACTTTTTATCAACGGTCTGGAGTCGGAGGAGGAGGATGTGGAAGAATCAAATAAATGAAGTAGAGATATATAATGAGTCTCAAAAGTTCTGTCACACCTAAAGATAAAGTGAAATATTTTCGTTCATAGTAAATGTTAGTGCATAGCATCTGGCATACAGATACTCTGTTTATTTACGCACATGGCACCGAAAAGATAAAACAATTTGAGTTCAATGGTTTAAAGAAGAAGTGGTTTATTTGGACATACCCCCAGAATTTCCGTGTCCATGTTTAGTCAATATCTCGTGTGTCCGCCTCTGGCTTGAATCACAGCATCACAACGTCTATTCATGACCGGATCAGAGTTGTGGTGGTTCTCTGGGGGATTCTCAGCCACTCTTGATGCAGTGCTACCTCAAGTTCCTGCAGATTTTGTGGGGGGCGTACGTTATTCCTGATGCGTCGATCAAGGTAATCCCATAGATGTTCTATTGGATTTAAGTCCGGCGAACGTGAAGGCCAGTCCAAAACGCTATTGTGATGAAATTCTTCGTCCTCATGTACTGCCTTTCATGGCACGCCACGGCGGACTTTTTCAACATGATAATGCCCGTCCCCATGTGGCCAGACTTTGTCGAAACTTTCTTAACAACCATCAAGTCAATGTTTTGGACTGGCCTTCACGTTCGCCGGACTTAAATCCAATAGAACATCTATGGGATTACCTTGATCGACGCATCAGGAATAACGTACGCCCCCCACAAAATCTGCAGGAACTTGAGGTAGCACTGCATCAAGAGTGGCTGAGAATCCCCCAGAGAACCACCACAACTCTGATCCGGTCCATGAATAGACGTTGTGATGCTGTGATTCAAGCCAGAGGCGGACACACGAGATATTGACTAAACATGGACACGGAAATTCTGAGGGTATGTCCAAATAAACCACTCCTTCTTTAAACCATTGAACTCAAATTGTTTTATCTTTTCGGTGCCATGTGCATAAATAAACAGAGTATCTGTGTGCCAGATGCCATGCACTAACATTTACTATGAACGAAAATATTTCACTGTATCTTTAGGTGTGACAGAACTTTTGAGACTCAGTATATATATTAAACACTAGCCGTAAGTTAGCACACTCTCTACTAGCATTTCCACACCAGTCACAGCCATCTTGGCTTACTTAGGGAGTCATAATTTCGTTGCTTAGAATCTCCGAGAGATCGTCTACAGAACAAAAGAACCACACTTGTCTTCATAATAGATTAAATACACGTAGCGCAAAATTTCTGTGAAGTTTGTTATGAAAAAAAATCTCTGGCGTTTATCCATTCCCTTTCGCAGCAGTCTATGATAATCACTTTGACTTGTTTACCACTGTGAGCTACGTCATTCATTTCCGCATTTATAGGGAGCACAGCTTCAGTTAGTCAATCACATAAAGCCAAGAAAGAGAACTGACAATAATGCATTGTTTTATGCAACGAATTTGTGCTTCCCAGACACGTTAATTGGGAATAGACAGACAGGCATACTGAACCTCATCAACATTTATTAACAATGAACTGTACTTGAATAATTGTAGGCCTGCACATCTGCGTTCATAATATCTATCTTCTACTTTTAAGAAGAAGCAACAAGTCTTGGTTTTGTCGCATCCCTGTCGTCTGCATGATAACGTTTGGACTTAGTCTGTTTTAAGTGATGCTTAAATATGACACGAATATTGCCTGACTCCCATTTCAGAGTCCCTGAACTGAGACATAATGAACACATAATGACAGGATGATCTGACGAACAAATACACGAACAAATACATCATCATCATCATCATTATGATCGTTATCATTTTCAAAAATATAAAAAGCTTTCAAGACTGTGGCATGAAAAATTTAATGAAAGTTTCAAATCTTCGGAGCAGTGTCCTTCTTCAGGGAACATAAAATAATGAATAAGGAAAGATCACACGAACACACATCATGGCATAACACATTGGCAGACGACACCATATCTAAACAAACAGCACGTAATGGGGCATAAACTAGAACTGAACTCACAACAACCGGGACGACAGGTAAAGACAATGCATCTCCCTCCCCAAACCCCCATTTTCATCATTATCATCATTAGCAACATCATCATCTTAAAAACAGACGTAAAAACGTAGGTTTACAAAGTAAATTTATTGATGCAAATTTTCGATTTTTAAAATCATCATCATTATCATCATCATCATCATTATTATTGTCATCATCATCATTATGATGATGATGATGATGATCATCATCATCATCATTATCATCGTCATCATCATCATCATGATCATCATCATTATTTGGAAAAATTTTTTAAAAAATTAAAAAGTTGTTCAAAAATTTGAGAAAAAATTGAGAAAAATTAAAAGCTCAACCTTAATTCACGGAATTTATTAAAAATCTAGTTAAGGAAGAAGAACGAAAATTGCATCTAACCGTTTCGGTTCTAAGGCCTTTCTCAATAGAATGAAACAAGAATTATAACTCGCAATAAAAGCAACCACATTAAGAAGAAAAAGAAAAGACAAGCATGGAAGAGTGAGCTAAAAGTCAGTTACTGATCGATTAAGTGGGGCGGTCTTAAAAGAGCTGGTAAGGACAAAAAGAACTGAACCTAGATCACAGGATAAGACAGTTAGTAGAAGAGTGAATTAAGGTAAGAAGAAAAGAATTNGCTAAAAGTCAGTTACTGATCGATTAAGTGGGGCGGTCTTAAAAGAGCTGGTAAGGACAAAAAGAACTGAACCTAGATCACAGGATAAGACAGTTGGTAGAAGAGTGAATTAAGGTAAGAAGAAATGAGTTGTGTGTAAAAGGGGGGAAGGGGGTATGAGGGGCTTCCCCAAGAAAAACCTGAGCTACAAGCAGTCAGTAATGTAGGTGGAGAGAGAAAGCAGCGGGTTAAGTTAGGAATTTATACATATAAAAGAGACAATAATGATAATACGACTAGAAGTAACCTAACTGGAGACTACCATATCACCATCATCTTTATTATCATCATCATCACTATCACCGTCACTGTTAACAACATCGTCAACGTCATTATAGCAAAAGCATTACCATTACGACGACCATCATCCCAAAAGTGTTCACCACCACAATCGTCATTTTCATCTTTCTTTCCCAGATGCGGGGACATTAATTTCTGCCGTGCCGAATGGGACTTAACCGCTCCAAATCCCGACTGCGCCGATCCCGATTTCTCTACTCCTGGCTACTACGGCTGCACCTACTGTTGCACAAAGGACGAATGCAATTCGAAAACTCGTCCTGATCCGGATTCGATTCTAACATTTCCGTCTCCGATGAACTAAGCAATCAAATTGTCTATGTGCTACGCATACATCGTTACACGACTTCGATGACGTCAGGGCTCTCGAGATCTCACAAAGGGCATGTCACTCTTGCACAAAAAAACTATGTAAATGTACAAAAGATATTCTTAAATAATGAAAACCAACAGCTCCGCAAGCTCGCTAATAAATTCCACATGCACGCGTACGCGCATGTCGTTTCTGTATGAAGAAGTCTGACTGTTATATAAGGTAGCTGATGCCCCAACGAGGGTGTGATAGTTTCCAGACAAAGAGAAGAATAATTGTGGGCCTGCACATCTGCGTTCATAATATCTATCTTCTTCTTTTAAGAAGGAGCAACAAGTCTTGGTTTTGTCGCATCCCTGTCGTCTGAGGGATAATGTTTGGACTTAGTCTGTTTTAAGTGATGCTTAAATATGACAAAAATATTGCCTTGCTTCCTTTCCAGTGTCCCTAAACTGAGACATATTGAATACATAATGACAGGATGATCAGACGAACAAATAAACGAACAAATACATGATCATTATCATCATCATTATCATTTTCAAAAATATAAAAAAAAGTTCAAGACTGTGGCATGAAAAATTTGATGAAAGTTCCAAATTTTCTGAGCAGTGTCCTTCTTCAGGGAACATAAAATAATGAATAAGGAAAGATCACACGAACACACACCACGGCATAACACATAGGCAGATGAGACCAAATCTAAACACACAACAAGTAATGGGGCAGAAACTAGAACTGAACTCACAATAACCGGGACGACAGGTAAAGACAATGAATCTCCCTCTCCAGTCCCCATTATCATCATTATTATCATCAGCATCATCATTTAAGAATTAAAAAAAATAAGAACTTAAAAACAGATGTAAAAAGGTAGGGTTACACAGACAAATAAAGTAAATTTATTAATGCAAATTTTGGATCTTTTTACATCATCATGATCATGATAAAGGCCTTAGAGACGAAACGTTTAGATGTCATTTTCGATCTTAATTCTTTACTAGATTTTTAATAAATTCCCTGAATTAAGGTTGAGCTTTTAATTTTTCTCAGTTTTAAATGATCATGATCATGATCATCATCATCATCATCAAAATCAACAACAACATCATCACCACCACTATCACAGTTTACATCATTATTATTGTCATTATCGGCAAAGGCATTACCATTACGACGAATTCCAACCTTCAAAAAAAAAAATGTTCACCGTCACAAGCACCATTTTCATCTTCCTTTCCCAGATGCGCAACAACAACAACAACAACAACAACAACAAGAATAACAACAATAACAAGAACTTTATTAGCTCAGATTATACATATGGGCAAACGATACAGATAAAGCATAGCAATTAGAATATAACGAGCTTAACATACAGAATCGCAAAACACACACACACACACACACACACACACACACACACACACACACACACACACACACACACCCACCCACCCACACACACACACACACACACATAAAATAAAATAGAGGGCACGCACACACTTTCAGCTATTATTTTATACGAGACATTATTGTCCTATTAAATGCACATAAATTCTTCAACCTCTTTGATCCAGTAGTTCCTAGAAAATTCTTTATATTTCATCATATTTGGATTGTGTCTGAAATAAGTTGATAAATATCTAATTCTTTCCTCTGCAAATGAGTACATTCGAATAAATAATGGTATTAATCTCCTACAGTTTTTGAACACAATGGACGTAATCGGTCTTTATACTCTATATTATTAAATCGCGCGGTTTCTACTGGTAGTCTATGATTGTTTGTTCTAAATTTCACTAAACTAAATAATTAACATATCTCTAGCAGACGTTAATTTCTGCCGTGCCGAATGGGACTTAATTGCTCCGAACCCCGCAGGCACCAATCCTGATTTCTCTTCTCCTGGCTATCTCGACTGCATCTATTGTTGCATTGTTGCATAAAGGATGACTGCAATTCGAAAACTCGTCCTGATCCGGATTCGATTCTCATATTTCCATCTTCGATGAACTAAGTAGTCGAAGAGTAAACTTTGTCTATGTGCTACGCATGCGTCGCTAGACGACTACGATGACGTCAATGTCGCTCGAGATCTCAAAAAGGGCATATTACTCTGGAAGAAAATTATGTACAAGTGAATGAAAAATATTCCTTAAAAAACAACAACAATCCAACGCTGCAGGCTCACTAATAAATTCCACATACACGCGCATGCCTTGTTTTCTGTATTAAGTAGTCCGACGAAGCAGAGATAAAGACATTTTAACCCGTAAGTCACTACAATCTTTTCTTGCTCTTCGGTACCAATCACAACCATCTTAGCTTACTTAGGGAGTCATACTTTCGTTGCTTAGAGTCTCCGAGAGACCGCCCAGAGAATAAAAGGACCGCTCGTTTCCTCATGCCCGCTCATGCCTTGGTCTCTGCGTTTACTCTTCCGGCTGTTGTATATAAACTAGCTGATGACTCGTCGAAGGTGTTGTAGTTCCCAGATAAAAAAGAAACGTGTCAAATATCAATTCTTGACTTTGGGTCCTATCTATGTCGGCTATAGTGGAAATAGAAAGCTGTCCTGATTTTTATATCCATAATTCATTTAATTTTCAATGAGCCTTCCAGGTCAATCTTTTCGCCAATCCCGATGCTGCACCTTGATGGGGTGATAGACCTAGAATCCTAGATATTGTAGACAAAAAGATTTGACAATTCTCCGATGCTACACTTTCAGTATTTAAGAAAAGCGGTAATGGCACGCTCATGGCCGATGGATATCGGCGACTTAAAAGTGACATTCAAATTCATCCCACGAAGGAAAAAAAAAGTTTTTAAGGAAAAAAAAATGATTAATTGTTTTTACAAAAAGTAGGATTTGTGCAATTTTTTAAGGTAAATGGTTTACATACTGTTGGAAAATATATTTACAAGCTAGTGATAATTTATTATTATTATTATCTTTACAAGTTTCAATCATTTGATAATAATGCACATGAAAATGCAAGTAACAAATTGCTGAAACCGCAAGGAGTTTTTGAAAATGGGCTAATAGTAGTAATAGTAGTAGTAGTAGTAATAATGATAATAATAATATTAATAATAATAATAATAATAATAATTCAAGAATAATGGTGCTGTTTGCATCCAGGATAATGCCCGATTAAGCCTTGGTCTCTGCCTTTGCTAGTCTGGCTATTATATATAAACCAGCTGATGCCCCGTCGAAGATGTGGTAGTTCCCAGACAGAGAGAGGTATCAAACAAGGATTCTTTACTTATGAATCGATCTGAGTATATTGGGTTAGATAAGTATCTTGATTGTAATCCCCATACTTAAACTAGCTTTCACTTATGTTTTCTCGGCAATTCTCACTGTTAATCCCGTTGCTGCGTCTTGATGGTGAGATAGACCTAGATATCGCAGACAAAAAAGAAATGCCAGTGTCCCCGAGCTACGCTTTAAGTATTTAAAGATAACTCATCTTGAAGCTGCGATAGACATAGAATCCTAGATATTGTAGACAAAAAGATTTGACCATTCTCCCATGCTACACTTTAAGTATTTTAAGAAAAGCTGTCATGGCAAAGACAACGCAAAAGTATAGTAACGTCACGTTTATAGCCGATAGATATCGCCGCCTTAAAAATGACACCCATATTGATTCCGCGACGTGGAAACGAACAAACAAAGGAAAGAAAAAACAGTTTTAGGAATTTAAGCAACGCATGATTTTTGTACGAAAATAAGATGTATGCAAAATTTCAAGGTAATGGGTTTACATCCAGTTGAGATAATGTTCTTTACAATTTTCAGTCAGCTGACACTCGTATTCATCCTAGGTCGCAAAAAAAAGGTGGTAGGAGAAAAATTAAAATGCATAACTTTGTACGAACGGTAAGATATATGCAAACTTTCAAAGAAATGGGTTTACATGCAGTTGAGCTATCATCTTTACAATTATCAGTCAGGTGATAATAGTGCACATGAAAATGCAAATAACAAATTGCTAAAACTGCACAAAGATGTTTCCAAAAGGGATAATAATAATAATAATAATAATAATAATGCGGTTTGGATCCAGGCTAATGCCCGCTCATGCATTGGTGTCTGCGTTAACTATTCCGGCTGTTATATACATGTATAAGCTATCTGCTGCCCCGTCGAAGATGTGGTAGATCCCAGACAAAGAGAAGTGTCAAACATCGATTCTTAACTTGGGATCCAATCTGAGTATACTGAGTTAGATAGGTATCTTGATTTTTATCTCCATAACAAATCTAGCTTTCACTTATGTCCTCGAGGCAATTCTTACTGCCAATCCCGATGCCGCATCTTGATGGTGCGACAGACCTAGATATCGCAGACAAAAAGAAATGCCAATGTCCCGATGCTACGCTTTAAAGGAAAATTGCTTCGTCCTACAAGCCATGTTAATTCATAAGATACCTTGTTTTATTCCAATAAAACAATCTATCAAATGTCTGTCAACATGATATAATGCCTCTGCCTGCCCCAGACAACCTACAGGGTTACATTCTGCTAAGTCCGAATTCTTACTCCCACTCCACGCTAATAATTCTTGGGAATCGACAGACAGGCATTCTGAACCTCACCTAGTCTTATTAACAATGAACTATACATGAATGGATGTAGACCTGCATACCTGCGTTCATAATCTATCTTCTATCCGTAAGAAGAAGCAGAAAGTCTTAGTAGCATCGCATCCTTGTCTTCTGCGGGATAAAGTTGGGACTCAGTGTAATCTGTTCCGTTGCATGTTTGCCCATGTACCACGTCTGTGGCCTGGGCTTATTCCTTATAAACTTGTTACACTTGTTGTTAAGTGATGCTTGAATATGACACGGACATTGCCCGGCTTCCATTTCAGCGTCCTTGACAGTATCATCTGAGCGACTGGATCTACATTGTGTTGAAGTTTAAAAAACTGATTTTCCGCCTCCTTAAAAAAAAAAAATGGCCAGTCAATGTTCATGACCACTTTAAACAAAGGCACTGGAAGCGTAAAAAAAAGTGGCACACCTATTTTTCTGTATCGCAAAAAAAACAACACCAAAAAACAACAACAACAAAAAAAAAACAACAAGAAACGACAAACTGCGACGAAATGAAAGATAAAGTACTGGTCAGTGGGTTTACATGCACCTGAGATATGGCCGTCATAATTTTCAGTGGATTCATTTTTTTCCATATGAGATGAATGGCGCTTACAGCGTTGTTTGAACATGACAGTATGTTATTAATTTGTCAGGTCATAAGCAAAGCTCTACATTTTGCTATAATCACCGTGAGCACACCAACAAAGCTGGAACTGTACAGAGTACTCAAGAAAATTTAGACTTTGTCATGTCATCGAAAACCACGAGTGGTTGTTGTTAAAATAAAATTAAAAAACCCAAGCACTTCGACGGCATAGATGCTCTTCACAAACACTCAAGACTAGTGTTCGCGCTCAGCAAAATAAAAAACTGAAGATAAAATTATGCCGATGGAAACGCAATTAATAATTTTTACAAAAATAGTGTTTTTTTTTTCTTGCAGAGGGATAATTATGTAATGTTCGTTACCTCATCGAAAATAGTAAGCCCCCAGTGGCAAAAGGTCATCCATTTATATGTTCCTCTCACAGAAGATTCTCACGTGTGCCGTTCACTCCTGTACCAACAGGAGTGAATGTTATTGGACTGCAAATCAGCACATTGGTTTGAAATTACACACGTTCAGATTCCAGCCGAGACTGGCAAGCCTATCATAAATAGGTATCCATGCAATGTCAACAGGCATCCGTAGGAAGAGGAGCACTCTAACTTTTGATAAAACGATAACAAGTGCTATAGGAGTAAGACTAGTGGTCTTCTTTTTTGTCGGAAAGAGAAGATTCCCATCTTTATTAAAATGCGTGACGTCAGTAACACTGTATGTCAATCAAATCTTATCAGTTTTGGCAAGATATGTGCACCCTTTTGAACTATGGTCGAGTGGTCGGTTCTTAAGTGAGCCCTTCTACTTTGAAACATCGATTCCAACACATTCTTGCCATTAAAATTTTGTTTGTGGCACTATTGTGCGAGCAGCTTTTTCACCAGTTTGATGATAAAATGTTTGATTTTATTGAAGAAACTAATGAATTTTTGAATATTTTGCCAGTTCTTGCTAATACGATGAAGGCAGATGTCATATCAATTATAAGATTTAAGATCTACAAAAATTCACAACAGACTCAAAAGCACACATTTGCTCAAAATTTGAAAAATTCTTACATAGGCCAACATTTTACCTTAAATTAACTTCACTCTACATCTTATGCGTTATAACCAAATCCCTACCCTTTTTTTTTCAACCGCAGCCATTATCATCATCATCATCATATCATCATCATCATCATCATCATCATCATCGTCATTATCATCATCATCATAATCATCATCATCATCATCATTTCCTTAACTTTATTCCTACTGAAGAAGAACTTTGCCGAAACGTTTAGACTGTTTTACCCTCTAGTTCTTATTTAAATTTCTATAAAATTGTCGGATTGAAGTAGTATTATAAAACTTTTGCTTATTTTTGACAATGATGTGTTAAAGTCTACTTTCAATTCCTTTGGTACCTGGACTTTTACTGGAGTATTTCTTAATTTTTTCAAAGAATCTGGATCTAACCATTCAAATATTCTTTTTCTTCGGAGATTATTCATTTCCAGTGAACAACGAGTGTGACTATTTCATTATATTTACCTCACTGGGGTTGATCATGGATATTATCAAACGCAAGCATATTAAGATGTGAAAGTACTAAATCATCATCATCATCATCATCATCATGTTTATCATTATCACCCCTTCCACCATCACCATCTTCATCTATTTTCCCCCAGGTGCGCGGACGTGAATTTCTGCCGTGCCGAATGGGACTTAACCGCTCCTAATCCCGCCTGCACCGATCCCGATTTCGCCACCCCTGGCGACCTATCCTGCACCTACTGTTGCATCAAGGACGAATGCAATTCGAAAACTCGTCCCGACGATGACTCGATGCTCATATTTCCGTCTCCGCTGAACTAAGGAATTGAATAATCAACACTGTCGACATGTTACACATGCGCCAATACACGATTTCGATGACGTCAAAGGCATATCACTTTAGCAGAACAAGATAGCAACCCAAAGAGGAAAAATTACTAAAAAGCAAATGCAAAATTGCCAATAAATTCCAGATGTTCGCCCATGCCAAGATCTGTGTGTTAACTAGTCTAGTTGTTGAATAGTCTAGCTGAAAGCTATTGAAAATGTTATAACTCTTCGACAAAGAAAAGGATGAACTCTCTCTTCTTGGGCTTTAAATTTAAGAAACGTTGCAGGAGATGAAAACAGCAGAGTAAGCAGTAAAAAATGACGATTCTATGACGACCTAGCGTTGATGTCAGTCTTCCATAAAAAAAAAAAAAATTCATAGGTAAAAAAAGCTATCCATATGTCATATGTGTACTTGGAGAGACACGACTGGAATTGTCGCTGACCATGAAATTATTATTACGTGAAAATTTTTGAAGCTGACGGACACAACAATTTTGAGCCAACTTATTGCGTCGTAACAATATTTCAGCAACAATCATTATTAAAATACATATTTGGCTAACAGACTATCCAAAATGGGTGCATGGTAGTATCGTCCAACGATCTGATTACTGGTTTGCACTTTAATCATGTAAAATACCAAAATATTCTGACATGCACTCACAGCGAGCCGCAAATGCGAAGGAGGCCACGTGCACTCAAATGGAATCACTGGACGGTGCAGAGTGCACACTATAATATACTAACTGACTGGCAATGACCAGCTTGTATAAAGCAGTTTGTGAGGCCGATTTATTTAAAGAAACGACTGGAGTTCATTCTGGCCCTTAAAATCCTACACAAAATCACCGTCAGCATAAAAAGCACAAGGGGGGGGGGGGATTTTTTTTAGATCACATGTTGCACAAATATCCAAGTTATGACATTCCAAAGGTGCCGAGCTGATTTTGAAACCCTGTATTACCAGACCGTCCACTACCACCCACTCCTCGAAATTTTACTGCGTTGCGCGCCATGCATCTCTGGCACCATAATAATGAAGATAGATTACTAAATAAACTTTGTCTTTGTGACATCATTGTTGATTTTGAAATTGTTGCGCCATTGTCATGCAGAATAGAAAATGTTAAAGCAAAGAATGTCTGGGCACGTAATTAAAGGGGATAAATAATTCAGTGCAGGACACTGGGCATTGCAATGCTTCTCCATCCTCTCAAAGCAGGGGGGTAGCCAGGATGATATTTTTTGGGGGTAATCTAATATTTTTATCCTCTTTTTTTGGGGGGTGGGTTGGAGTCAGTGGCTTTAAATAAGTCTATGGCTCCCCCCAAGAAAAGAAAAAAGCCAAATCTGGCAAATCTGATGCGGTCTAAACCGCCAGCCTCTCTTCGCCAAAAGGAAAAAAAAAAACAAAACTCCACAAGTCGTGCATGGAAAGTATCGTGGGTTAAAAGAAACAACAAAAGGCCGTGAGAACAGCGGGGATAAGCAAATTTTTCTCTCAGATTATTAGGCGATTAAAATAAAAAGTTTCTCTTTTTAAATTGCGTTTAGATGCATTGCACAGAGGACAGGGGAGAGTTGAATCTGTGAGACAATGTATAGGCTCTCAGATTATCCGAGAAGAAAACGAGCTAACGTTCACAAACTCGTACTGCTAATGATTGTAAATCGGTCATAGATGAAATCGGACGGAGATGATATTTGAATATTTTAAAAAATACTGAAGATTAATGACACACATAGACAACACGTTTGTAATCTCAGATTCATAGATTACATGGACGTTACGCCCCTGGCTTAAAGTCATGTATATATTCATGGGCTTCTTGATTTTGTTGCCATTTAACATTTGGATAGACTTTTGGCCTCTAGAAAACCTTTTCTCACTCAAGAGGGTGTCACAGTGTTGTCTCAGTTTAACCTGTGAGGACGTTCGGTAAAATTCACCATAAAAGTCTGGAATTAATACTGTTTACATCGATCTGTGTGTTGTAAGTGGAGAAAGGAGCGTAAGTTTCTCGACTGGTGTTGTCTTTAAAAATCCGGTACGAAACATCAATGAAACAAACATGCTGTGTGAAGAGCCACCCAAAACTGGATTCATCAGAGCGCATGGGTTGGAAAGCATAGTGAAGCACATTCAGCTAGGATTCAGTTATTTTTTTCCGGTGGACTACCTCCGAGGTGGAGTTCTCAGTGAATGGATAAACCTATCTCACCGACTTCAAAAAGTTACAACGCCATGATTCTCGGCTGCAGACAACTGCGCAAGAACTGGCAACGTCAAGATTACGGCCGGAAAGACGCACGTCACATGCGTTCACCGCATATCAGCAACTTCTTACTGATAGTTTTCGTAGACAAAACTACAAAAAAGTAAGATATTAGTCTATGCAATATTTCAGAGCAGTTGATGGGCATACAACTAAGATAATTATAGCCGTAGTATATTATGTCATCGGGTTTTTTTTTCTTTCTTTCAAGAAAACATTATATTATATAACCTGCATCTTAAATGATATATTATTATCAACATCATCATCACAATGACTCCATCCATTTCTATAACCATAATTGCCACCACTACCACCACAATCACCGCCACCACTATTTTTCTCTATTTCCTTCCAGATGCGGGGACACGAATTTCTGCCGTGCCGAGTGGGACCTAACCGCTCCTAATCCCGACTGCACCAATCCCGATTTCTCTAACCCTGGCTACCTTGCTTGCACCTACTGTTGCACCAAGGACAATTGCAATTCAAAAACTCGTCCCGACGATAACTCGATTCTCGTATTTCCCTCTCCACTGAATTAAGTAATCGAATGTTCAACATCCTCGATGTGTTACGCATGTGCCGATACAAGATTTCGATGGTATCTAGGACAATGTCACCTTGGCAGAACATGATGTCAACTCAAACAGGATAAATCTAAATAAGAGAATGCAAAATTGCTAATAAATTCCAAATGTCCACTCCTGCCTTGGTCTGTGTATTGACTTGAGTAGCTCTTGAATAGTCTAGCTGAGATCCAATGACGATGTCGACACAGAGAAGGATCAAAACTTTTTTTTTTTAGCTTTTGATTTAAGATATGTTGCAGGAAATTATGATCGCAGAGTAAACAGACCACAATGACGACACAATGACGACCGAAAAGCTTTGACGTCAGTCCTTCATTTAATTAAAAAAAAAAATCTAGTCTTTCATAACTAAGCAAGCCATATTGTTTACACGTACTTTCAGAGACATCATTCAAGCTGTTGCTGAAAAAAGAAAGAAACCAACTAAACTATTACGAGTATATTTCTGACGCCGACGGACATAATGAATCTGAGCTAACTAGGCAGACAACAACAACAACAACAACAACAACAACAACAACAACAACAACAACAACAACAACAAAAAAGAGCACTTATCACTTTTGAATTCTATATTTCACTAGCAAGCCTACGCAGATTGAGTGTATGCTTAGACTGTCTTCCAACAGTGGGATCATTCGTTTGCAATTTAATTACCTTAAATACCGATATACTTTGATGTGTATCCAACGTGAACAGCAAATGCGGAATAGGCAACGTGCAGTCGAAGGGAGTGGAACGTTGATATATTAGTATACGAGGCGAACATATTATAAAAAAAACAAAACAACTACCTGGAGTTCGTTTTGGCCCTCAAAGCCCACTTAAAATTACCTTCAGCACAAAAACTTGCGCCACGCAAATCTATAGGTCAGATGCCGCAAAAATACCCGAGTTATGACACTCCAAAAAAAAAATATTGAACTGAAATTTTAACCCTATATTTACTGGATCGTCCGTCATCACCTGCCCTCAAAGTTTAAAAGTATCGCCGGCCATAAACCTCTAGATCCAGCAGAATAATTATACATAATAATAATAATAACAATAATAACATTACAGTAATATTCGACTCAGCACCAGTTTCAGTGAACTACCGAAAATTTTAGGCAGTTCAGGAACTTGCGAGGGAACGCTCTTGCATGACCGATAAGGGTAATTGTACCCAGAAAAGATGTAGAGGTTATCATAAAACGAAACAAACACACTTCCTCTTTCTGGACACATCATCAGCGATGACATCGAACAAATAAAGAAACACCAACAAAAAAACAACAAAAAAAAACCACATTAAAAGTCGTTGTTCGATAATGCCGACACTCCGTTGGTGACGCAGGTGCTATAATATACTTTAATGCACTTTCTCTTTTGGTGATTCCATTGTTGATTTTGACAGTGTTGTCCCCCTTGTCATGATGAGGAGAATTTTAAAGACTGCCTAGGTTGGCAGTTAAAGGGGATACATTCAGTGTAGCACAATAGCACTTGCTGTGACTCTCCATCTGCTTGAGATCGTGTCTATGTTAATAAACTTCTGGATTCCCCTTTCCCCAATTAGATATATTATTATCAACAGATTTTGCGTCTATTTAATCCTTTCCCACTTAAGGACAGTGTCTCAATGCCTTTTCAATCCTCCTTAAATGGGATAATCCAGCAAAATTTGCTGCACAATTTAGCTATCAATAGTATTTATATCGATTTTCGTGCTGAAAGTGGAAACGAGATCAAAAGTTTATCGACTGCGGTTGCCTTTATATTCGGTACAAAACATCAATTAATGAAACAAACTTATTGTGTGAAGAGCCGTTCAAAACTGGACTCATTATGGAATCATGGGCTGGGAAAGGTAAAAAGGCGCATTCAGTAGGGAACCAGTTATTTTTCTCCGGCAGACTTTCCCCGACATGGAATCGATGAATGCATAAACCTGTCTTGCAGACAAAACAAATGCCAAACTGCTTCTCTCGGCTTAAGACAAAACGGGCCACAATGCAAGAATTGGCAATGTCAAACACACTGCCGGAGATTGTCCGATCCGGAAAGTCACATGCATTCACAGCACATCAGTAAATTCTTACCGGTGGTTTTCGTAGACTAACTTTGAACGAAAAGTAAACTGTAAATCTATGCAATATTCCAGCACGATTGTTTAGCTGAGATATGACCTTAACATTTCAGCCATTTTTAAAAAATTCTTTCTTTTCAAGATAAAATTACATAGCCAGCATCTATAATGATAAATCACTATCAGCATCATCATCACAATCATTACCGTTCATTTCTATCACCTTGGCCGCCACCACCACCAGTACAATCACCGTCACCACCACTATCATCATCACTTTACCATTTTCCTCTAATTCCCCCCCCCCCNGGTGGATTTCGGTTAGATCAGAGAACGTGTCATGTGGATGAACGGTCTACCCCGACCATGCCATCCTACTCCTTATTGTCTGCTGGGCTACTGCGAGGTGGCCAATGAGAGAGACCGCGGAGATCAAACATTTTGTGCACCGTCAAACTCGAGTTTGTCCTGAGTCTGGCCACAAGAAGGTGTCAGTGCACGATATCAAACCATGACATCAAAGAAATTTAATCTCCTTACCAAAAATATGGCCGAAATTACTTTCTCCGCTTAATCGCCGCTCCGCTTAATCGACCACTTTTTCCGTGATCCCGAGGATGGGCGATTAAGCGGAGTCGACTGTACCTCAGTCTGTTTGTTTCACCAGTCTAGGCTACCAAATGCCAGAACGAATTAACATGAATTTCGGTAGTCTGTCGAAGAAGGTCCCAAATTACATCAAACAATCACAATAAGAAATTGAAAACATACCATTAATGAACCCAAATGATTTAGTCTAATATTTACTACTACTAAACTATTTGTAAGGTCCGAGCAAATGTGCACAAATTCCATGTTTGTCAAACAAATCACTCATATACATCCATTTGCACTCACACTGAATTGCAAAACTGAGAGAAATCATATGCCCTCGCACGAAAAAAAATGTGTCATCAGTCCCATGGATGCAGTTTGATACTGCTGACCAGAAACTGCTCACGCACTGGAAGTAGCGTAGCCACTGTATATGAACCAAGCATAACTCATTTCCCAAAGATAAGGAAATAATATTCTATTACTTTTAAGCCTATAACATCATGAAATACATTAAAATAATAAGACACATAAGACATAACATGATCCACATTTTGGCAGGTGAACACTATAAAAACTTGATATTAAGTTTTAATCTAATTAGTTAAAATCTTGTTACTGTACACAGTTTAGAAGCACTGGTTTAATATCAAATCAGTATTCAGCAATCTCAAGCTAAGTACTCCTCAATGATAAGTATAGATGTTCCATGCACGGGGGTCATATATGTATTACAGAAGTATTTTTTTTTAACATGCATTGCACCACACGTCATTTCGAAGGAAATAAAATACTTTGGTTATCTCCCATACAGTGTGGTTGCTTTTGATGGGAAAAAAGTGACAGAATGTAAATAGCAGCCTTCTTGTTCCATTCAAGACAGAATTAGCTGTCAATGTTCTATGACAAATCTGTAATGGAAAATCAAGGCTTTTATTTACTTATGAAGTAATAGCTAATTAAACTTTTGCTAAATTCTGTAAATAATAGGGATAAGAAATTTTCATAAGATAGGACAAAATGGTCCAGGCCAAATTGCATCGACTTGTGCGCAACACAAACAGATGTTCTTGCGAGTTCATTTGACTGAGGTATTTCCAAGGTATATAAAATAATTATTGAAGCCCCACGTCACGTAAAACGATTTTCCAGACTGAAAATTAATGGCGACCCCTTGTAGCGTGGACTGTAGCGCAGATATGTAAGATCGGGAAAGAGAAAAAACTATTGTTTTGGAAAGACTAGCATAAGAATATATATATAATGAATGTTCAGGTGTGGTCGCCGGTTGTGTAACGCGATAACATCAAAGTATATGACAAAAAAAAATTCAGTTAAAAAAACTATGCTGAAATACTTTATGCCATCAAAGCGACTCACGACTTTCGCAGTCTGCGACTAACGCACAATTACTTTCACCTCCATAAATTCCGCCTCTGTGATTAAAATGTAAACACCGCCTTGAACCGCACGCTGTGGTGGAGAAATTTTCGACCAGTGGGTGGCAACACTGTTGTGTTGTGAGTTGTCGGCTGTACAAACATATGAAGCACAGAGATTGTATCTGCTCTCGCATCTATGTTTTTGCATGCGGTCAAAACCAGCCAAATGAAAAATTGGGGGACCAAATCCAAATCAGAATTCGAGGTGACCTTTTTCGACAGATATTTTTGAAAAAAATTGGCGCTGACTGCTCTTTTTCTTTCCATTAAAAGATCGAGCAAAAGAAGTACTTTTAACCTCCACGAAAGACATTTCCCGAAATCATAGTGGTATATGTAAAATAACACAAAATGTTAATAGGGCCAAAAGAAGAAAAAACAATAAGACCTCNTCATGGAGAGTACTTTGAAGGGGACTAAAGTTTGAAATGTCTAGCTTGAAAAATAAATTTTTTACAACACAATTCCGGGAACTTTTGGGTACCCCCTCGTATATTTGAAAAAAATTGGGCGCTGACTGCTCTTTTTCTTTCCATTAAAAGATCGAGCAAAAGAAGTACAGTGTGTACTTTAACCTCCACGAAAGACATTTCCCGAAATCATAGTGGTACATGTATATGTAAAATAACACAAAATGTTAATAGGGCCAAAAGAAGAAAAAACAATAAGACCTCCAAGTAATGAAGGACGGTAACTAGAAACAAGCGCATTTGTGTTTCCCTTGCGGATTACCTCCCCAAAACAAATTATGCACCAGTGATAAACTCTGTAAAACATTTTTTTTGTAATGAAATTTTTATCGCAGGGAGTAACTTTTTAGGTCAAACTCAACCCCCACCTTTGGAAAAAATTAGACACAAACAACAAAACATCGTCATCATCATCATTATCATCATCATCATTTTTAAAAATATAAAACACTCTCTGTACTGTGCATGAAAGATTTAATAAAAGTTCCAAATTTTCGGATCAGTGTCCTTCTTCAGGGAACATAACATAAAATAATCTGGTTATCATCATCATCATCATCATCATCAACAACAACAACAACAACACACATTCATTTAGAGTAACAAGCTCTTATCTTTCATGAGGTTTCAGAATGATCTGGTATATTGTGGAAAAAAAAATCTCGTCAAAATTACGATTCCTGGCATTCGAGGTGTATGTTCATCAGACAGTTTTAACAGCAGATCACGCTAGTTTCATAACCGAAATAATTAGGGCTTTAAATGGTAGAGTTTTCATCCATACAGATTTATTTGTTTTAGATGTATATCGACATATATGACGGTGGCCACAAAACAAAAGAAAAGAAACTTAGCCTTAGTTTCATTGTCACCGGCATTCGTCTGCTGTTACAAACTATCATCACCATCACCATCATCATCATCATCACGATGCCCATCAATCAGCCTTCATATTTACAAACGCTATCACCATTACCAGCATCGTCATGTTCATCTTTCTTCCCCCAAACCGTTGCCCATCTCAAGCAGGGGCGTATCCAACATTTGTTAGTTTTTCAGGAGAGCTATTTAAAGTTTCAGTGAGATTTAGAATTGATAACATGCGCCCAATCATGTTTAATATCTCCGAAAGTATTAGAGCTATCGATACGCCACTTCATGAGAAAATAGGTCTCGCTTTGGACTTTGGGAAAGTAGTCTTGACTTACTCGTAAAACATCCAAAATATAGCACGCGTCCTTTTGTGAGATGGGCGCTGAAATGCGGAGACTGCCGTGCGGAACAGAACTTTGCCTCTATTAACCCTCCTGTGACAATCCCGATTTCTTTACCCTTGACTACCTTGCCTGCACCTACTTTTGCACGAAGGACAAAATGTGCTTCGAATATTCGTCAGGATGAGAAATCGATTTTTTTTTCTCGCCACTGACTCAGATATAGCCAAGCCTACGTATTAACCCGGCGACCGATATCTTGCCAAGGGCATGTCACTCTAGTACAAGGGCATGTCACTCTGGTTCAAGAGCATGTCATTCTGACACAATAACAGACCATTTTTAGAAGAACACACACACAAAAATATATATACTGACTGCAAAACTGCAAAAAACTAGTAATTCCAAACAATATTGCACGCCTAAATTTAGTTTATTTTGCGCTCAAGAAGATCTGCCTCCGCCTCTCTGTTGATTTGTCCTACTAAATTTTTACCGTCCGTCAAGGTGATTATGTTTTTCTTTCAGTTTGTTGTTTTGTTTGCCAAGAAGGTGGAGCCGCCCGGGCTAAATACAGTCTTAAGTCCGATAATGACTTAAAGGATTTACGACAACATCATTTATGGGCGGCAATTCTCGAATTGTTATCTGTAAAAGGGAATTGGTGGACTGGTTGGAGCTGGTCTCGAATCTGGCGTGAGAACGACATTTCCTAATTTTTACTTTGCCGTATTAGCATTTCTTTAACATGGTCGCAATCAGAATCTACTGCAATCACGTTCGATAAAAGAAGGGACATAATTAAAATGAAATAGGAAAATGTGTTACTAGTATTCTCATTATTAACTCTCTTCACTCGGCTAACTATCCTGTCTACCCTGTGATTGGTGCGCTTCATTGAACATCTCCATCATGACTTCAGTTCCTCACATCTCTGTTCAATGGCGATCACTTTAGACAAGAGAAAATGAAATATTCTACATTATAGTACCAAACTGTCTCGAGTCTTCAAATCGTAACGTAATTAATGCTCCCGTTAATCTTTATTTCTGATGTTCTTCATCCAAAGAGATTATTTTTGAATTTTTGGAGGTTTCCGATTAGGGCAAACGTTCTAGATGACCACCCTTACCACCCAAAAAAGGAACCAATCTGCTTGCTTCCAGGAGCTAGCGGCTAGGCTACAATTAAATAACAATGACAATAACAGCAATAACAATAATAAAGAAAACAACAGCAGCAGCTGCAAGAGCAACGGCAGCTACGGGTACATTATAACAACGATAGTAAGCACATTCATCAAAGAATGGAGTAAAAACTGGATTGTATACAACTGGAAAAGAGGCCTGAACATTCTTTTTTTGTTTTTTAAACCTCGCGCACGAATTCCAACACTGTTACCAAACAAATATTATATTTCCGGGGCGCTGCTCTGCATATTTCTGCAACAGTCGAGGGTATCATTAGTTTTTGGATTATCTGCTGGGGCGGAATTACGAAAGAACAAGATAAAGTAAAAATCAACAGGATAATTAAGAAAGCTGGGAAAATCGCATGAACCACTTTTCAAATGTTTAACGAATTGTGTGTGTGTGTGTGTGTGTGTGTGTGTGTGTGTGTGTGTGTGTGTGGTCTGAGTTTAAGATATTAAACTGTTATTCTATCATGTATAAAGGTAAACAAGACAGTGTGCCATTAAGGGCAATAAAATTATCTTATCTTTAAACAATCCTAAACTTCTATTTTGAGCAAAAGAATATCAAAACTTGCATTGGCTTAAAATATGGAATACAACCTTTTAAGTCAACGTAGACATTGTACTGACATATTAATAAGTAAAGTTTATATGCCTGATATCGAAATTGTATTTTACCCATTGTGACAAGGTCCCTTCTGTCCCCTTTACCAAGACAGCAGCTGTCTAGTGCTTATCAACGCCGAGTTATCTTTCAAAAAGAATGGAAATGAAACATGTATAATTTCATAGGAGCAGGAGATAAATTATTGCCAAAGGAAATCAAGCAGTTTGACTCCCTTCCGTGGACAAGTTGTAGACTCCGCTCTTACCGCAACTCCTGAGGTGCAATTATCCAGTGACTTTTATATAGACAATTTAGTGTCAATATCTGTGTAATTAAGTGGAGTTTTAATTAAGAGGAGTGGATTTTATTGCATGGTTGTAAAAAGATTAACAAGAGAACGACCGTGGGAAATAAGGAACGCAGCTCTATAAAAGTTCGGTCTACATGTGACCACGCCTTTCTTAAGAGTGACCTGGTTTTGTATTGAGCGTACAACGCCTTGTGTTTGAAGAACTTGCTATATGACAATGTGCTATATACGGTTGGCCTTGGCCGAAACAAGCAAATTGAAAGCTATAGATCTAGATGGTCAAAGATTATGGCATTACATTTATAATGAATATCGACTCTATATGCCTTTCGAGCAGTCCCTAACCCAATATGTCCGATGGTCATTCAGACCCTTTTACGTGGTCGGTTTGTACTCCAAATATTTAAATGTAATAAACCAACTTGTAGGAGGATCATTAAAGTTTAGAGCAAGGCAGTATATTAATGAACACCCTCCATCTTTCTGACTGATTCAAGTCGGGAGGGTCCTACTTCGCCTATGCACACATCTCCAAACGTTGCTGACATTCATCAACCATGCTAGATGGTTAGTTACAAAAAAAAAAAAATCACCAACGTCAATTTTCATGACGTGAACAATTAAAAAGCAGATAACATAATTAATTAAACAATAGATGCACGCAATAGAATAATATTAAGTGCATGTCTCGTTCACACACACACACACACACACACACACACACACACACACACACACACACACACACACACACACACACACACACACACACACACACACACACACACACACACACAAAGATGACATTCAGGGGCCAGTGAAATGTGCAAGATAATGACCTGAGTAGCTATTGTTAGATACATCTTTTTTTTTTCTTTTTTAAAGCTGCGGAATATGCACAGCGCTGAGATAATACTTCAGATGTGCAGCATTAAGGAAAAAACATATTCATCTGCGATGTGCGCCATATTCAACTTCATCTAACTGATTTATTGAAGTTATCGAACTTTGAAGCGATTAAAGTTTTTTTAACTATCCGATACATAAAAGCCCCACCTATATTTTGGTGTCTCTGCCTCAGTGCAAAGTTCAAAGATGTCAGGTGGATGTGAAGGAAGAGACATGAAGAACAAAGAGGAGTCTGGGTTAAAATTTCGGCGGCCAATTTATTGATGACTGGAAAAAGTTTTGCAATAAAGAATAAATCTTTTCTCGCTAACTGCCTCATTTTATTGTCTTAGCAGTTTTATAGTTTTTATTTATTTCTGTTCTTGATATCTCCCCTTCGGTTGAGCGGATAGAGCGCTGAGATGAGACAGTTAATGTATGAACTAGCCCGATGGTGGGAGTGTGATCAAAATATTAACTGAAGTGTGAAATCCCATGAAAAGGTTTAGTAATATGGGCGGGATGCATTATAATAATATATATCTCCAAACTGTATCTATGACCCGAAGGTCGATTAAGGCAAACTGCTGTCTTTTGCATGTATGTGGATACAAAAAAAAAAACCCCAAAAACATAAAATGACAATAACCAGTGCAATCAATAACAACAGCAACAACAGCAACAGCAACAACGACAGTTGCAATAAGTGCAACAGCAATCATGTATTGAACAGCAAAACAACACTATCTTCTCCAGCCGCGATAGCAGGAGTGGTTGTAATATTTAACAAGTTAAAAGAATAACAACTATAAGAGCAAGAACAAAAAAAAAATGCAACAAAGCAGCAGGAATAACAAGAAATCCGCAGCAACAACAACACCAACAAAACAACAGCAACAGCTAAAGCTGCAACAGAAACATCAACATCCTACCACCACAACGACCACCACTACCACCAAAAAAAAAACAGCAAACAACAACAAAAATAGCAAAACCAAAGCAAAACTGAATCACTCTGCTTACGCACTCCGTTATCTTGCCCAGCCCTGATAAGGACTTCGGCTGAGGACAAAAGATCGCTCATGACGCCACGCCTGTCTGACAAGAAAACCATTTTTTTGTGTATGTCTGCAGACTTCAAGATGTACTCTACTTAGTACTGACAGCCGAAGGTTACGCTGCTATTGATTTTCTCGCCATTTACTACATGGGTATTCGCATTTTGAACAGTCCCCTCACCCCCATCCACCTCTCCCCATCTCCCCCCTCCCCCAGCTCGGATTAAAATTTTCACCCATCATCTAGCTCTACATCATTTTAAATGGGGCATTTTGTTCCTCATTTTGTAAGCTATTTGAAAGCCCGTTGTACCGTGCGTATGAACTAAGTTTCCATGTGTAAATATGTTCTCCAGTACGCATTGCACTTCGTGCTCTCAAAGACCATGCTCAGAGTATATAGACTAGTTACACCTAAACATGACCTATTTCTCGAAGCTAAAAATCACAAAGCGCATATTCTAGTACTTGTATGATGAAAATCTATGCTCTTTTACTTAATTTTGACTGGAGCTATGTTTTAATGGCTGTCATTTCAGCTAAGTAAGGTAACACCCCTCTCCCCAACCCCCCCTCCTCAACTCCTCCC
>JAWQUT010000551.1:26878-37883 GCA_033807755.1 Ellobium chinense | reverse complement strand
AGAGAGAGAGAGAGAGAGAGAGAGAGAGAGAGAGAGAGAGAGATGACTGCATTGACGTTGTAGACATGTCCTAGGTGTTCCAGTGGGAAAAAGAACCAAAGAACCTTGATCTTCGACACCGACTTATCGTCATAAAGTGGCGTGACTCTCATTGCACCATCAACTAGACAGGTTGTAGTCTACCTCAAAGGTAAACTGTAAATGATCGTAACTCTTGCGTTTCACGGACGAGGTTACGACATACTTAATATTCTAGTGCAAAGGCCAGAGGTACGGCTTTCGAAAAGGGCGTCAGGAACAGACCAGCTGGGCGAGGTGTGTGCTCATGGGGTGGAGCAAGATTTGACACAGTTTCCCTCCCAACAGTGTTACCACATCAGTTTTTATGAAGTAGCCAAACGACGTTTGAAACGTAGCCCCCTCCCCCCTCCTACCCCACCCCCCTGAAAAGAAAAAAAAACAAACCAAAAAACAAAACAGTTAACTTTTTAAAAATGGGAAAAAAATCAAATATTATCTCATCTAAAACGCTCTAATGTAGAGAGACGGCACAGATAAAAAATAGACATGAAAATAAAATGATGTGTGACCAGAATAAAAGTCAGAAAGTTATTTAAAAAGAAAACATACTTTCGAAAGCCTCCCATTTTTTTTTTCGGTTTTGATTCAAAAGCTGTTTTGGAAAAGTATTTTTTTTTCCAGTTTTACGGAACAACTTAACAAAATGTTTTGAAATACGATAAGTAGTTCAGCTCTCAGAAAGTATACAAAAAGTAACTTTAAAAGCCTTAAACATTGCACCAAGGAACTTGAACATGCAATTTTGGAGACATAGTAGTACTACAACGCTATTCTCTCCGTCTCCCTACAGGAAAACAGACTGTCTCGATTTCTTTGAAATGTTGGCCATGCAGTGATAGCGGCAGTCTGAGACACAAACTCTCAAGATATTTGTTTTGCACTAGAGCTGAGGTGCCCACAGAATTTTAGAACAACAAAGAGACACTAAAACTAACAGATATTTTCTGGATGTAGCGACGAAACGTCATTATCGACAGGTCTCAAACGCAGCTATTAGTCTTTAACAACAGGCAGTCAACAAGCACCATCTTAAACACGCCGGGAAAAAGCAGAGTGGTTCATATGGAGACATAGGAGGTACCTCTCAGTTGACGTCACTTATAAGGATCATTGCTTCTGTAGATGTTTTTTTTTTCATTTTGTGGGTGCTGATTACCATCTGCCATTACTTCTTCTAGCTGACTGTCATTTGCACCTCACCCGCTAGTCATACATACTCAGATAAATCTAATATCGTCACCCACATGACGCAAGCGGAGGAAAAATATCCCTTCATCAAAACATGTCCTCATTATAGGCCTATAGGTAGTATAGCTAAAGCAGTAGATTAAGGACAAACAGAATATGTGAAAAGTACATCTTATTTTTTTCTGGATAAAAATGACCAGTACTGCAGTACTGTAGGTTAAAAGAAAAAAAAAGATACTATTGTACTGAATGCTCTCTCGCTTATGACTTATAGAATATCTGTTCAATTTCTCTCAAACTTGGCACACTCCTTTGCACTGTGATCAAGATGACATTTTACTGCAGTCCAGTTTAAAATTAACAGCATTTTTGCAAATATCCTTTAACCGGCTGGACCTAGATGGCCCAAATGTGTGTTGGCTACTATCAGTTGTTTTTGTTTTGTTTTGTTTTTGTTTGTTGCTAAGCTATTTAACTTTGCTTTTTTTTTTAGAAACATACTGCACGTAAAATTAAGTTTGTTTCTTTCAATACAGTTACACAAAAGTGGAAAAAAATGGGATGCGTAGTTTGTCGTATTTTACAGTGACTAGATTATGACATTGATTATGAGTACAATCGTGAGCAGTGACCGACATAATCACGACGTATATGCAAGATGAGTGATTTCGAAAACAAGCTATTAGTTAAGTCTAGAAGCGTGTTATTGAACAATGTTTTTTTTTTTTATGTTTTGGTCCGAGCTCCTTAATTTTGTGGTACCTTTGTTAAAAAAATCCATGGGGGCCGAGTGGTGACTGTTAAAGATAAAAAATATAGATAGATGAATAAATAAATAAATAATCTTTATCAGCCAGTTCTACAATTTATCAGCATGACTTGGGGATGGGTGCCTACAGCTTGTGGCCACTCATAAAGCACCGCCTGGCCTTCATCTCGCGGTGGAGTGTAAACCCATTTACTTTCTTGTGTGCCTTCATGACTTTGTTATTGAACAATGTTTGTTATCAAGAGTAGGCCATATATGTCAGCCTGCTACTGTATTGTCCAAGAAGGTTACGAACTTAGCCGGTATATTTCATCTCCCCTTTTCCCTCTTTTGGCATGCCCTGCTTCCAGTAATAAGGGCTCCAGGGGGGGAATTTTGATATCATGGGAATCTGTGTCCATTTTACTTTATTTTACCAGGCACTATTTAGCCCTGGGCTGGAACTGCCAGCTCAAGGGTGTGCTCAGGCGGAAGAGGAGGGGTTTGGCATTGACCAGTGAAAAATGTAGGGTCTGTTTACAAATAGCAACCAAGCTCAAAATTTCAATGGGCTTGCTAGGGTTGGGTAAGTCTTAAAATTTGGACCACATAATGAGCTTCAATCTGGTATGGGTCTGGGTGAAAGCTAAAACTTTGGGTTCAGGAGGCAGCTCAAAATGTTAATATAGCCCAGAGAGGAAAAAAGGGTCAAATCCTATTACAGGTCTGTAACCTTAAGAAACCCACAAATTTGTCAATTAAACACTAGCCTAGGCATGGAGGAGCATGNCTGTTAAAGATAAAAAATATAGATAGATGAATAAATAAATAAATAATCTTTATCAGCCAGTTCTACAATTTATCAGCATGACTTGGGGATGGGTGCCTACAGCTTGTGGCCACTCATAAAGCACCGCCTGGCCTTCATCTCGCGGTGGAGTGTAAACCCATTTACTTTCTTGTGTGGCTTCATGACTTTGTTATTGAACAATATTTGTTATCAAGAGTAGGCCATATATGTCAGCCTGCTACTGTATTGTCCAAGAAGGGTTTCTGATCAGTCTCTTTACACATGTCAACAAGGATATGGTTATGTGGTGTTTATTTATTTGTGTGCCTGATTGGAAACATGACAGTTAGAACTGTTGACGATTTGCATGTAGCAATGGTAGGACTTAGGGAGAGAGAAAAAAAAAAAGATAGGAAAGTGACAAAACAAAAAGGCGTTTCTGACAAAGTGCTTTATACAGTTTAGGTTTTAATCAGGTAAAGCACTATGTTGTCTTGCAATTTCAATGAAACTAGGTGGGCGATAACAAGTGCCAAAACAAAAAGACGTTTTTGACAAAGTGCTTTATACAGTTTAGGTTTAATCAGGTAACGCACTATGTTGTCTTGCAATTTCAATGAAACTAGGTTTGATATGGGTTTAGAACAAAATCCAGCATAGTTTGGTGGGATCGGATATCAAATTAAAATCTCTTATCTGACAATAAAGTTAACCAAAATACTAAAACTAACGCCATTTTATGTGGATAAAACTCTATGCCAAGACTGGATGCGGTCTGAAATAGAAATACATTTCATTTCAGTTTTCATGCTACGAATCAATATATCAGAAGGCGTAAACAAGCTAAGCAGATTTGCTAACGACAGGTTCCACACAAAAGTCCACACCTATAACAACCTCTCTACCCCTATATATATATATATATATATATATATATAGGTAATCTACAGTAATCTACATTTAGATTTACAAATCTAGGACCCACTTTTGCATACTCTGTTCTAAGGAGAGATTATGTACTGCCCTTTGACTGACACTGATAACGCCCCACTTAAAAAAAAAAAATCCAATTGGGAGTATGAAATCTTCCGAGGTGACCCAGACATGGAAAGCTTTTGGTGCACAGAATAATGTCAAGCAAACAGATAACGCATTTACAGCTGTGGAGACAACAACATTAAAATTAACCAAAAAATAATTGCATAAGAATCATGGCAAGTCTGTGAACGCCCATCACGTTATTGTTAACAGAAATCAAATCAAAGAGGTTCTCTAGTTCTACAAGGACATAATCCTCAGGACATTTACATTGTTGCTTCATTCGGAACTAGGATGGGTACTGGTGGTGCACAGGAGCAAACGAATGGATACAACATTTTTTTATTTCAACTGTACAATCATTTTCAGCACAATATTATGGTTTACCGACAGGAGAATGCTGTTTAAAAAACTGAGAAAATTACCATGAAAAATTGCTTCAAACAGGATTAGGAACCTGGAATATTTCGCAAGGAATAGAAAATATTAAGCCCTGCGCCTTCCCAGTCCTGTGTGTCTGCATTTAAACAGCCAAATATAGCTAGCAGTCGCCAGGTATCTGTGCATTTCATGTGGTCAATTCCACGCCCACCGAGTTCGCCAAGTCACCCCTCCAAAGAACACAGGAGGGGGAACCCGAGAGTTGCAAAGAGGCTTTTCATGAACTCCTGGGGATGGACGGGTGGTATCCTCCGGCCGAATTGAAATGGGAGTGTGGAGTCGTAGCTTATCCCCGCTTAAGATCACCTGTGCCGGCAGGCCAATGACCGGGCCTGCTTTCGGGCCTCTGGGTGCAATGAGATCCTAGCTGGCTACCCCTACTCGCCACTCCACGGAGGTAGTCTGCGTTCGAGGGGACGTGGGATGGAGGGTCACCCGCCCAAAAAAATTGGTGGCTCTGCTGACCGCCCCCGTTCTCCGAAGGGTCTAAGGCTAAGAGCGAGCACAGCCACAGAGCTGAAATTATTAAGGGACTCATGACGTACTACGAGTGCCACGCGGTCACCAGAAGTATACGTTACCAGTGGTATGGGACCTGCGTGCGGTAGTTGTGACTCGATCGGTCCATTGAGTAAAGAAAAAAAGATAAAGATCCCGGGCCGCTTTGCTGTTGCAAGAGAGCGGGGGTGGCGAATGCTCACTTGGATGAACACCCTCCCTGATCCGTATCTCCAGGGCAGCCCAGACTGGTGTCCCTTCGGTTCACCCCTGCCTCCGGGGCCTGGCTACTCTACCGCTGGGCACTCAACTTGCGTTGGACAGTTGCGAGATACCCTTTGAGAGACGGCGGTCCTCCTGTCTATGGCAGTCGGACCACCTGGGGTAGAGCTCGCCCACCGGATAGGAAAGAGTGCGATGGTCCACGGCTCCCCTGCGTGGCCCCATCAATGACTGGCACGGTCGTTACGCCGTCGGGCATGTATGGCCCTAAGCGCTCGAAACACATGCCTCAACTGTGTCGTTGTCCCTATGTCCCCCCCGCCCATGATGGCGAGACGGCAGACTCATATTCCGACCGCAGATCGGTCAAGCAAGACCCTTCGGCCATCTGCGAGGACCTAGACACGTTGCCCCGAGGGCCGGTTGGCCTGTGTCTGTGGCATAGAGCCCCAACACATTTTGCCGATCACGTCCGGTAACATTACCAGGGGCGCTGATCGTTTCCAGTTGCCACCTCGTGGAGGTATGTGTGGAGATCTTGGGCCAGGCCTTGCCATCAGCCAAGCCCCCCGGCTCGGACACTGGTCGTAGTCTTCCTCATCCCGCAGATACCGCTCTTTTGGGAGATTCGGACTAACAACCCCAAAGCGTCGTCACCGAAGCAACTGCAAGCAGTCGCCAGTTTGCAATTACTGTGTCCCTTTTAGTGGTCCAGGGTGTGTAAGACTAGATCACCTTGCGCGGCAAAGATGACCCACTGTCATGAGTGCTTTCTAATTATTACACCCTCTATAGGATATTAAGATTATTTACGTATCCGTTGAAACTGTAGTAGTCTGTTATCATGCAGATGGACCTGAAGCTAAAAAACAAGAATGGATGGATGGATGGATGGATGGATGGATGGATGGATGGATGGATGGATGGATGGATGTGTCCTAAACTATTACTTATTTTTTGTAACAGTAAAACACACATAAACATACGAATGAGGAATATTTTGTTTGAAAGAATACACAAGATGTGCACACCTGCACACCACACAAGTAGTGATCACGTTGATTGCTTACCGTTGAGCAAAGATAGAGTAAAAGCAGTTACGCTCAAAGAAAAGTGGGAAATAGGGAAAGCCTCTTGATAGCAATACATTTTTGTCTGTGGCAACGTGGTCGTGACCTATATTCACAATTTTAGAACAATCACTTATAACATTGTACGACGGTAACCTCTTAGACTTAAAACCTAACATCTTAATGTGCCAAACAACCTATCAAAACAGTGAGACCGAAGGCTTTTTTCAAAAATCCAATATTTATTATGTCTCTAAAAAACTCCTGCCAAAGGAAGAAATTTGCTCTAGAACCCTATCCTTTGCATGCAAACACTCGAAGCTGTGATTTGAAAAGGAGACACCTCTGTAATGGAATGAAGGTGATTTGTCGAATAAATAAGAAAATATCTATCAAGCAAATGGAAATTAGTGAAAAACACAAGACGTAAAGAGAATTAAACATTTAATATCAACTCTATCGGAAAGAAGTTCTGATCTGATAATACTGGCAAAGTTTTCAAAGACGGCACAAAATCATTTGAGGTTAAAGATTTCTGTTTGGATGAACACGGGGCGTCATCATGCCACAGGATGCCACAGGATGACGCAGAGGTCACGGGTTCGATTCCCACCGCATCACTTTCTTTCCTTCTTTCATTTTCTCTCTGCATTTGTCTTCTTGAGCACTTTCCACTTTATCCTACTTGATTTCTATTACTTGGTGCTCCGTTTCAACCTTGTATTACACCTATGTCACCAATAAATGAAACGACCCTGTCTTGTTCACTATGTTTAATGTTGTGTGCACGTCTGTGTGTTTGTCTTGCTGTGTTACCAAATGAAGCCGAACGGCCTTTGGTTGAAGAGGGGGGCGGGGAAGCTTGTGGTATGTGTGAGTCTCGTGCCTAACGCTATGACTGCTAGTCTTCTGTTCGGCTTCGGGAAAGACCCCGGCCACTAACCCACTTTTTTGGAGTGGCGGCTTGGTCGTGTATATAGACGTCTACCTGATTCCGAACTGACGGCAAGGCGATGGGTGCTGACGCAGAGGTCGCGGGTTCGATTCCCACTGCATCACTTTCTTTCCTCTTTTCATTTTTTCTCTGCATTTGTCTTCTTGAGCACTTTCCACTTTATCTTACTTGATTTCACAGGAGGATAGTATAAAGTTTGTCCTTGGGACAGATTATGCAGAAAGAGCCCTGAATTTGTCATTCAGACTGCAAATATTTTCTTTCCTGATTTTGAAAACTAAACGTGAAACTTTTATTTATTTGTCAGCCCCGAAGAAGTGTTTGTACACGAAGGGTTGATTAATTTCAATAAATTCATTGTTTATTATTTCACAAACGTCTGTGGAGGATCTCGGCAGAATCATACTTAGTTTCAATGATAAACCTGAAAGTAGTTAGCTTGTTTGCACTTTTCGATGTATCAGTTCATAATTCAGAAACGAAATTTAAGACTTGTATTTTTAATAAGTTGACTAAATGCTGCAAACTAACAATGAAAATTAATTAGTTAGTTAGTCTGGAACACCTTGTAAGTAATCGTAGAGATGTAACTTACTGGCTCAAAAACGCAACTCAAATTAATAATAATAATAATGCGGTTTATAAGTCTCGTATCCAGGCTAATGCCCGCTCACGCGACTTCACACTATCATTACCCCAGCAGGCCTGATCACTCTAGGACTTTCTCGACTCCCTGAGGAGCATACAGTGCCGCTGCCATTTATAGGCGCTGATCACTAGCATTCTGACAATATCTTTCACTGCCTAAAGCCAGGTACCCATTTTACAGACGGGTGGACTGAGGAAAATGAGAATGAAATGCTTTCCCAAGGCACTTACAACATGACCGTGGTCGGGAATCGAACTCACGACCTTCAGATCTTGAGTCCAACGCCGTAACCATTAGGCCACGCTGCTTCACTTAGGCCTTCGTTACCTTATGTCCACTCGAATGCGTATGAGAAACTTTAATCAAATAGCCTACTTCTTCCAGTATTCTTCAGCAAATGTTTTCATATTTTTCATCACTCTTCCACTTTCTCCGGTTTCAAAATGGTGCCTACAGCATTTTTCATGTTGAGATCCACCATTATACAGGAAACAACATGCACAGTGGAATGGGTTGTACGTCTATGTTAAAAAAAAAAAAACAACTCTTTTGTTTAGTTGGCATGAAAGTGTGAAAGCATATTTACTGCAAGTTTTAGCGACTATGACTTTACATATTTAGCAGTAAAGTCACTCCCTTATTCCGATAACGTTTGACATGGGATTTCGGACGGACAGCGTAATCAGCTATATAATGGGAATGCATGAGATTTGAAGGCATTATTTATAGTACTATAGTCTAATACATTACATAGAGCCAATAACCCAGAACAAGTGATGAAAATGATCTCGACATTCTTTTTGTCAGTGGTGATTGCTATTACAGGCATCAGTGGTATGTAAAATCCTCATCTAGCCTTATGCAGGATGAACAGTCTAAGCTACTATAGTTAGTAGGCAGATCTTTTTGTTTACGTTCGTATCTGTTACGGACAGCCAGAACAGAGGTGGACATGCACATTTTGCAGACCGTGTGTTGCGGGAACGCTATGAACGTGAATCAGATTAATTTCGTCACAACGGGATCTGAGAGATCCGACTTTCAAAAAACAACAACAACAACAACAAAAAAACTGTTCTAATGTGTATGCACTATTATTTTTCTCTGCCTGTGTAAAAATGTGGAAGTCCAACCTACGTGAGTCTGTTATCTACAGGTATTGGAATTTAAGATTAACTTTACATGATGTTACACAAACAGTTGGTATTAGGGGTAGGAATACTTAGGGATATAAAGTTCACATATTATATTGTTATTTTCATTTGGGAGATAAATTTTTTACGTTATACGTTACGATTTAATTTGGCTGGATTGGATAATTAATCGAAACAAATATTTTTACTAAAACTACAGTTTAACGGTTAGTAAAGATACCGTTATTCACCTGTTTTGCCTCCATATCAAAGTAAACAGAACTAAAATTACAGTTATTTCAGTAAATGTAGATACCATTCTACATATATATCACTTCCTGAATAAAGACAGAATATACTGAAGTAACATCTTTGCCAGATAGTGCACGAAAAGAGACCACTGTTCAAATGTCTACCAAATAAACTACGCGTAGATAATACCCTTGTATCTGTAACTCGATCTAATTTAAGGGAGTATGGTGATAAGGCCTTCTGTTATTCTGGGCCTCTTATTTGGAATTCACTGCCAGAAAATATATATTAGAAATTCTTCCAGTTTTGAATCATTAAAATGCCAGTTAAAAACACATCTATTTGTAAAGTATTTGTCAGAGTAGCTACTGCAGTCCGTACTTGGAATGCTTGCTGTATCAAGAATATTTTTGAAATGTATGTCTATATTATGCAGTGAGTATGTGCGAGTGTGTATGTTTATGATGTAAAGCGCCTCGAGCTTCTCGGGGGTGAGGCGCTATAAAAATTCTCTTTATTATTATTGTATTACCTCAATAATTAAAATAATGAAACTGAAGATATAGCTCTGACTGCTGGTATGGAAACCAGTATTCACCCGTGTTTCCCTTCTGCAGCATTGGACTGCCCGAGGTGTATTGACCACTACGATATCACAACATGCACTGCCACTCAGACCTGCCAACCGAACGAACATGACGTAAGACTGGGTTGACCAATGTTAATGTCACATGGCCCAACATTGGGAAGTACACAAAACTGTTAAGAACAGTAGATGTAACATCACTAAAAGACCCACGAAGAGCAACAAAAATTATAACTGAAACTGTGAGAACGTAGCAGTTGGATTACCAGGCATAGATACAATATAATTATACATTGTCATATATTAGTTGTTATGTATACCCTAATTGGATATAATGAGAATGTACTTACATGTTTTGTTTGTCTCTGAAAGTTGACATTGTATCGTTTAGGATAATATTATGTTTTGCACTTTGTACTTAAATAACTACTGCTGTTGCTGGGTTGAAAAGGAAGGACGGCATTCTGGCATTTAGACTTTAAGTCATGCATTTAGCTTTTAAGACACCAAGACAAATGTTTTACACACATACATTTGTCTATGATGCAGTCATTGACGAACTGGTGTAAAAATTATAAACCCGTTAGTATGGTGAAGTGGCCCCAGGAGTTTTCTCAAGTTCTGCTATCTTATTCTCGTTTTTCCTGATCCATCCATCCATCCATCCATCCATCCATCCATCCATCCATCCATCCATCCATCCAGGTTTGTGAGCTTCAGGTCCATCCGCATGATAACTTCAGAGTTGACTACCATTGCTTCAATACACACGTAAGTATCTTTACATTCTGTACAGAGTGTAATTATTTTGACATGAATGAAAGCACTCACAACTGCCTACCATCTTTGCCACGCACAGCGATCTCGTCATACAGAAAGTCCTCTGGGCCCGCGAAAGAATTCATATACTTGCGAAATACCGACTGCTCCCGACATTTGGCTGCTCAAACACAGGCAGACAGAACTGTGAAGGCCCAGAACTGTAAATGGATAAGGGTATTATTATGTCGACAGCAACCAAGAAGAGGCGAAGCAGACGATGGAATAAGATATAAATAAAATCCTGAAACCTACATCTTGCAAAACTTGGGAGAGCTCTTGGACATTACTTATGTTGTTTGTTTAAGTGAGTGAGTTTGAGCTGCATCTAATCCATTTCCTGCTTGTGTTTAACACCAAGCCTAGTTTCCTTAGCTAATAAGTCTGCTTGTCTAGTGTGCCTCAGCTTGGAATTTCTCATACCCAGTTCATCCAGAAGGGGCACACACACACACACACACACACACACACACACACACACACACACACACACACACACACACACACACACACACACACACACACACACACACAC
>JAWQUT010000551.1:5214-17114 GCA_033807755.1 Ellobium chinense | reverse complement strand
GGGGGGGGGGTGGAAGAGATTGCACAGGTAGTTTTTAGGCGTCACGAGCCACCACTGCTAAGATGACTTCAATACGTTTAACAAATTTATGTGATCTAGATTTCTTAGGTCATTTGGATTATAAGTTATCTTAATCTTACCCTAGCATCCTCTCTCATTTTCTATCTGTCTGTCTGTCTGTCTGTCTGTCTGTCTGCCTGCCTTCCTGCCTGCCTGCCTGCATGCCTGCCTGCCTGCCCGCCTGTCTGTCTGTCTGTCTGTCTGTCTGTCTGTCTGTCTGTCTGTTGAATTAATAATCTCCTCTCTCTCTTCTTTCTCGCATTCTTATTTTTCCATATCCGGTGGTACAGGCACTAGGATTTCTTCCCTTTCGTATTCCGGTTTTTGACACCTATTGTTTTTTTCTTCTTTTAGCCCTGTTAACAGTTTGTGTTATTCTACATAATATACCACCGTGATTTCGGGAATTTCTTCCATGGAGGTTAAAGTACTTCTTTTGGCCGATCATTTAACGGGAATATAAAGGAGTGNGGGGGGGGGGGAAGGGTCAACGTCCAAAAATGTCTTTCGAAAAAGGTCACCTTGAATTCTGATTTGGTCCCCAATTTATCATTTGGCTGGTTTTGACCGCGTGCGAATACATAGACCTACATTTTTTTTTATCTAGAGGGCTCAAGCTGTACTTAAAACTCTAAAATTGAGTGTTTTATTTAGATCACAGGTCATTTTACTCATTTCTACACTCTGACACTGGCTGGCAGGACCCCCAGAAAGTGGGATTTTATAATATTAGCGGATTAATTGGGTTGTACACAATGAATGATTTGCCCCCTCTAATAGGTGTCACAAACCTTCCCTTTTGCCTGTTCTACAGGGTTACCCCATGTCTCCCTCGTTGCCCTCTTGTCGTTCTACTTTCTTGGATCATATAAGTAGGTTGGCTAAAACTCCTTTAAAAATGTGCTTTATTCAGTAAGCTACAGGAAGTCGCAAAAAAAAACCACCAAAAACCAACAAAACAACAAAACGATACCCACCAAAAACGTAATATCTCCTACAAAAATTAAAAAAAATGACTTGCAATATTGTACACTTGAGATATGTCTAAAGATCTACCATTTCTAAAACTTTCATTAAAATGAGCACCAGATTACCCATTTTATGTCATTTTGAAATATAACCTGATCTGAATTTCCTCGACTTTTTTTTTTGTGGGGACCAAAGGCGAGCATTTCAGAGACATAAGCAGTGGTTTCAACAAGATGGGGCCACGCCCGATACGGCTCAAAGGACCCTTCAATGGCTGCAAGGAAAATTTGATGACAGATTGATCAGCCGACGAACACCGGCCGAGATCTGAATCCCCTAGACTTTTTTCTGTGGGGTTTTTTTTCCGGATTTTCTGACGTTTCACAAATTTGCGTCAGTTTTTAAACTTGGGGTCTGTTTTTGGAAAACGTCATAAAGACAACAACGTTCAATACATTTTATTTAAACTTTCTACAATTGTGTTTCATTGGACATTTAAACATAATTATAAAGTTTCACGTAATTCCATAAAAAATTATGGGAGTTATTACATTTTTGGTGGGTATCTTTTTTTTTTCTTGCGGCACATGGTGTTACACACTGTTAAAAATGTATATCTTGATCCATCTTCTCATGTACAAGCTATAAAGAGATACTTCAATATATCGAAACACACACAAGCTAACTAGTTTTCCTAATGACAAGTTCGGCACAGAAAGCCAGTACTATACCAAACTCTCTACCTCTAAACTTCGCAAATGTTACAAAATCAGAAAAAAAAGAATGCGCAGTAATCTATATTCAGATCTACAAATATAGGCATCATTTGCATACTCTGTCCAAAGGAGAGATCATGAACTTTCCTGCGACTGACGCTAGTAACGACCTATTTATTTTTTAAAATTCCAAATAGGAGTGTGGAACCTTCCGAGGTGACCCAGACATGGATAGGTTCTGATGCACAGAATAACCTCATTCAAACAGATAACGCATATATAGTTGTGAAGACAACAAAATTAAAAAAAAAATATTGCATAAGAATCATGGCAAGCCTGTGAACGCCCATCACGTTGTAGTGAGCAGACACCAAGACAGAGAGGTTCTCTAGTTCTATACGAATATGATCCATAGAACATTGTCATGGTTGCCTACTAATGGACTTCATTCAGAATTAGAATGAGTACTAGTGGGGCATAGGGACACGGGAAAGGATCTTTCGTCGTTGAGTTGAGTTCTGCTTTAACGGCCCATTGTAGAAAACTGTTATGGGCCGCTGACAAGAAAGTACTATAATTTAAACAACGTCAACAAAATCATACAGGAAAAAATCAGCTCATAACATGATTCGAAACCCAAGACCTTTCGCATCAAAGGACACGTGTTTTTAAGATAATGCTGAAAAAAAAACAACCAACCAGTTAAGTCCTGCGCCTTCCTTATCCTGTCTGTCTAGTTTTGAACAGCCAGATATTGCTAGCAATCGGCATTTTGCAATTACAGGAATCCTATTAGTAGTCCACACACGGTTAGCATGTGAATGGCTATGAAGCTCACAAACCTGGATTGGATGGATGACTGGACGGATGATTGGACGGTTGTATGTACGTACGTATGTATGTATGTATGTATGTATGTTTGTTTGTATGTATACATGTGTGTATGTATGTATGTATGTATGGGTTTGAGGCTCACAAACCTGGATGGATAGATGGATGGATGGATGGATGGATGGATGGATGGATGGATGGATGGATGGATGGATATATTCTAAAATATTACTTATTTCTTGTATCAGTAAAACACAGATAATCATATAAGTAAGGGATATTTTGTTGGAAAGAACACACGAGATATGCAAACCAGCACACCGATTTGTGATCACGTAACAAAAGCAAAGATAGAGTGAAAGCAGTTACCAAAAACAGTGTAAATAGGGAGATACCTCTTGATAGCCGTATATTTTGCTCCTAGCAATGTGGTCATCATCCATCCATTTACAATCTTAGAAGTAGCACTTACAACAAAGTACGATGGTGACCTTTTAGGACCCGAAACTTAAAAACTTATTCTGCCAAACAATTTATCGAAACCGTGAGACCGAAGGTTTTCGAAAAATCAGTGATTTATTATGTCTCTAAAAACCTGATGCCAAAGATAGAAATCTGCCCTAGCACCCTATCCTTCGCGTTCAGACACTCGATGTTATGATGTGAAAAGGAAACGCTTGTGCCGTGAAATGAAAGTGATTTGTCGAATACATAAAAAATAGTCATCCACGCTCATGGTAGTTTTATAAGTAGATTACGTCTGTACACATCGAAGGTTCTATCGTAGTAATCCAATGGAAAAACACTTACATCTCTGAAGGCCTTTCGATGCAACCTGCTCATCATCGTCATCCAACGAGTGCAAGCAAAAGGATATTCCTGGCAAAACACAAGATGTGAAGAGAATGGAAATTTTGATACAACGCTTTCAGAAAGAAATTTAGTATTGACATGATAATACTGGCAAAAATTTCAAACACGAAAAAAAAAATCATTCATGTATAGTTACAGACTCCTAATTGGATGAAAACAGAGCGTTATCATGCCGCAGGAGAGCAGTACAAAATTTGTCTTCTTGACGGATTATGCAGAATGGGCCCTATATAATTATGTAAATCAGTCTGCAATTTTGTTTTTTTTTCCTTATTTTGAAAACTAAACTTTGCATGTTTTTTAAAATTTTATTTGTCAGCCCTGGAGAAGTGATACTGATAATACGGGAGCTATTGCTTAAATTTAATAAATCCCTTGTTTATCTTTAAAAAAAAGTTTTACGGAGAGCCTGGGCAGAATCATACCTGGTTTCAACTTGCTGGGGAACCAGCTCTGCCGGAAAAGGGGGTGGGGTGGGTCAGAGGGATACTAAATGTCCACTGAACATTTTTTAAAAAAATGTTCTGCGTCTCTCCATCTCTTCTCTCTACCCACACCTCCCTGACCCATCCCTTCACCAACACATCTCAACCCTCAGGCATAACAACAACGTTGTAGTTCCCTACCGTGGATACTTCCGCGTACGCAAATTTTGATGACGTCATCTGTTAGCGAAATTTTGTTTCGTTTCCGGAAACCAATTACCAATGACAGTAGAAGGACCGGAATTTTTTGTAAAATATCTAAGTGGCAAAACTCGAGGGCCGTCATGATAACCGTTGTATCTTTTTGTACTCTCACACCAAGTTTGAAGTCTTCAGCCATGATTATTTGTCTGGAAAAGTGACACATGCCTTTCCAAGTTGCCAAGTAGACATAAACCTGCAGTTTCGATTAGACTGTTACGGACTTCGGTTTTCAGTGTGGCCTTCTGTGCAGAACAATTATCCTCAAGGAAACTAGTATGCTGGTTTATGCCGCTGGATGTATTGGTTTGTAAGTCGAAAACGAAATGAAAAATCTATATTTTAAATACGTTCATTGAGTGCTGCAAACTAATAAACAAGATTTAGTAATTTTGAAACCCCTTGTAAGTGAGAAAATACTTTATTGGGTCAAAGAGGCACACCGGATACAATTTTCGTAACCTTGTGTCCACTCAAATGTGTATGAAAAACTTTCAGGTCTTCCATCGTTCGACACTATACATCGGCTGTTTTTCATACTTGTCATGATTCTTCCACATTCTCCGGTATCAAAATGGTGCCTACATCACTTCGCGTTGAGATCCACCATTAAACAAGAAACGACATGTACAGTGGAATGGCTTGTGTGTCTATATCAAACAAAAACAAAATTTTGTTTATGTGGCATGGAAATGCTAATGCATGTTCATTGCAAGTTTAAGTAACTGTAACTTTACAAATTTAGCAAAACGGTCACTCCCCTATTCCGATAACGTTTGACATGGGATTTTGGAATGACAGAGTAATCAGCTATATATTGGAAATGCATGGGATTTAGAAGCATTAAGTCTAGGACTATAGTCTTATACACTCCATAGAGCCAATAACTTATGAAAATGATCTCGACATTCTTGCTTCCAGTGATGGTTATTATAGCAGGCATCAATGGTATGTAAAATTCTCATCTGTCTTACACAGGATGAACAGTCTAGACTACTATAGTAGTAGGCAGATCCCATTTTGATGTTTTGGTCTCTGTACAGTTTTAACAATTAGTATCATTATTCAGTTTTGCCTCCATCTCAAAATACACAGAACTGAAGTTACAGTTATAGTCAGATAATGTAGATAACATTATTTATAATATTGTTATTTCTCGAGAGTCACGAAAGGAATAAAGATACTAAATTTTTGTCTCTGCCTGATAGTACAAGAATAGATACCATTATGCACTTGTCTTTCGGATAAAATACGAGTAGAAACTACACTTGTGGCAGTACATCCTCAAGAATCAAAAGAATGAAACTGAAGATATAGCTCTGACAGTTGGTATAGAAACCATTATTCACCTGTGTTTCCCTTCTGCAGCCTTGGACTGCCCAAGGTGTATTGACCACTACGATATCACAACATGCACTGCCACTCAGGCCTGCCAACCGAACGATCATGATGTAAGATTTGCTGGACCATTGTTTATGTCATATTATGCGCCAACATTATGACATACACAAAAGAACGGTAGATGTAAACTCATTCAAAGACCTGTGAAAAATAACAAAGATAATAACTGAGCGTTTGAAGAGGTAGACCTAGTTGTATGATCATCAGCCATAAATACAACTTGTCATTAATTAGCTTTTGTGTGTAATTGGATTTGTGTGCTAAATCTAGTGAGAATGTACGTGTCTGTTTACTTGTCTCATGATGTTGCCATTGTATCGTGTTTGATACATTGTTTTGCACAGTGTACTTTAATAACTACTGTTGTTACTGGATTGAAAAGAAAGGCAGGCATTCCTTCAGGCACTTAGCTTTAAAGATTAGTGAGGAAATAGTGAAAAAATATGAGCTCCTTAGAATAGTTAAGTGGCCCCAGCAGTTTTCTAAAGTTCTGATACCTTATTCTCGGTCTTCTTCTTGATCCATCCATCCATCCATCCATCCATCCATCCATCCAGGTATGTGAGCTTCAGGTCCATCCACATGATAACTTCAGAGTTGACTACCACTGCTTCAATGCACACGTAAGTATCTTTACATTCTGTATAGAGTGCAATAATTCGACGTTGTAGAAAGCACTCACAACTGCCCACCATCTTTGCAGCGCAGAGCAATCTGGTAACATATATACCGAAAGTCCTCTGGACCCGCAAAAGGAGCCTTATAATTGCAAACTACCCACTACTCCCGACATTTGGCTGTTCAAACGTAAGCAAACAGGACTGTAGAGACCCCAACTATATTTTTCTCTTAGGCACTATCAGTAAGAACTGGATAAAGATTTAACTACAGTACCCAAGAAGAGGCGAAGATGACGAAGGAATGAGACATGAATAGAATCCCGAAACCTATATCGTGCAAAACTTGGTAGAGTCCTTGGACATTACTTACGTTGTTTGTTCAAGTCACTAAATTTCACTTGGTGTGTTGCATATTGCAGTAAGGATTGAGGAAGGAACGTGTCCATTTTGCACAGCCTAAAAAACCAGGAATAACCATGCTAAATGATAGTGTGACGTCGCGTAAGCGGGCATTAGCCTGAATGCCGCAAATTTGAATCTAAATGCCTTGGATATGTCACAGTTGAAAATTGAAACCTTCTCTGTTAAACAGAAGCATACTCGGTTTAGGTATACCACACAAGCCTCGGCAGGTAATTATGGGACGTATTCAAATGCCATTATAAAAGATTATATCAATGAAACTTGCAACGATTATAGATTATTATCTGTCTGTTAAAATGTTATCCCAAATTTTGTTTTCCACTTGACGTTGTTGAACGTTGAATTAAGTGAATTTTATTCTTGGCCATCCGGTATATAACACTAGCCTACTTGTGGATAAAGAATGATCTCTCTTTCTCTCCAATAGGCGTGTGTAAACCACGAAGCGAACCATTGTGATCTGAGAGTTGAACAAACTTGCTCATTCTGCTGCGATTCTATTGCTGCTTGTGACAGACTGCTAACAGAACTCCTTGGAAGTAAGAAGTCGTTCTCGTCTTTTGAAACAATGTCATCTCTGCCGAGACAGTCATTAGGTCTGGGCTGGAATCGGTTCTGGAATCGGTATTTTGCGAGTCCTAACTCAGAGATTTCTTGGAAACGGTTCTTCTCTTGATACCGGTTGCTTGAATATGGGCGGCTCTTTAGCATGCTACAACCAGTGTGTGCTTACTTAGGTCTATTTTGCGAGTCTCCGGAATGTAGTTCGAAGATAGGGTTCAAAAAGATGCTTTGTTTGAAGTGAGTGTGTTTTCTACCAGCCCACGAATCCATTCAGCTGTATACTCAAGACGAGTCAGATCATGCAGAAAGTAAAAGGCGAGTCTGGTTCGACTCCCGATTCCATGCTGGGACAAAAGGGTATAACAAGTGAAAATCTAACGTCTCTGATCGAAACCATACACTAATTACCATACTGGAGATCGAGGTATCCTTTTCAACTTCAGGGCAATGACTGAATGAATTAAAACCGGGAAGTTTCATTCTGCATAAAGATCTAGGCCTAGATATATGCAATATAACCTTGTTTCAATGTATTTTGTTCCAGAACCTATTAAGAGTGGTAAAAAATCGCAGACCTTTTATTAAAATGAGCATGACCATGACAAATCCTTGCCCCCTACTCTTCACCTCTTCCGCAGCAGAAATGGAAATCGCTTTAGCGAGTGTCGTGTCATTATGTACTCGGATTCGCGAGAACTTACAAAAGCAAGTCATATCCAGCCCTCTTAACCATTCCATCTCTTACCAAAGACATCTTTGCCGAAATATAGTCATTTTTTTTCTTTACCACAGAATCATAGCGTGGCCCTGCGGCTTCGTGGAGAGTTCTCCCAAAGTGAAGACTGTTAAGTCTGGGTTTTTTTTGGTCTGACTCTCGAGCCGGGCGTTTACATTGTGATGTCCTTAGAAAAGACAAATTTACTCCTATTTCCACATTCGACTAAGGTAATCACTGGGTTGCTGGCTTTCAAAGATGTGAAAACAACCCTGTTCCTCTCGCTCTAAAGCTCCTTAAATTCGTCCATGAAAAGGGGTATCAATATAATATCATGAAAACTATTACTACTATTCCAAATCCTCTCACCCCAGACNAACGATTCTCCCAGGAAATGTTTAGACAGGAAAGCGTCAAAAAAAAAGAAAACAAAAAACAACAACAACAACAACAACAAAAAAACATCCGCTGTTGTGTTTCCAGTCAAACTACTCTAGATGACCATCTCAGAGCATAAGTCACATGTGATGTTGGTAACTAACAAATAGACCAAGGTGATAAAAGGGCGNAATCATAGCGTGGCCCTGCGGCTTCGTGGAGAGTTCTCCCAAAGTGAAGACTGTTAAGTCTGGGTTTTTTTTGGTCTGACTCTCGAGCCGGGCGTTTACATTGTGATGTCCTTAGAAAAGACAAATTTACTCCTATTTCCACATTCGACTAAGGTAATCACTGGGTTGCTGGCTTTCAAAGATGTGAAAACAACCCTGTTCCTCTCGCTCTAAAGCTCCTTAAATTCGTCGATGAAAAGGGGTATCAATTTATCATGAAAACTATTACTACTATTCCAAGTCCTCCCACCCCAGACGACCCCCTACCCCCGAAAAAGAAAACAAACAAACAAACACCACCACCACCACCACCACCACCACCAACAACAACAACAACAACAACAACAAAAAACCCCGCTGTTTTGCTTCCAGTCAAACTACTCTAGACGTCCATCTCAGAGCATAAGTCACATGTGATGTTGGTAACTAACAAACAGACCAAGGTCATAAGTGGACGGGAGACTTGACTTTGCTGAATCCGGACGTCACGAATCGTTTGACCAGTGCCGTTCAACTTGCGCTCTGGCGGTAACTACGGGAGCCACCAAAATACCAGATGTTTTGTGTAGTCTGCAATAAATCCTTTTGTCATTGTCATTGTCATTGTTGTTATTGTCAGTGCGCAAAGTTAGACGGCATTGTGCAAACAGTTCCTACTGTTTTGTGCTTCACAACCTCTATATAATTGCACTCTTTGTATATTTTCCAGCTACTCTTGCACCAACCACACCAACAACTACAGGTAAGTACGCAAGCTTTGACACTCAGTAGCAGTAACAATAACAATAATATTAACAATGATTATAACTTTATCAGCTCAGGTTTACAGAGCTTGCATATCAGCAAACAATTCAGATAAAGCATCACAATTACAGTTAGCTTGGATTCATCCAAAACTTTGGAAGAGCATCCACAGGGAAATAGTAATTATGTGGAGTGTAGAGTACAATAATATCAGTCTTTTAAAGATGTCTGTAACCAGGCATCTAGATCTATCATTAAAAAAACAACAAAAAAACTCACTCCATTTTCTTAAGAGCCATTATGCGGCTACTTCTCCTCAGAATTGCGTGGAATTGTATATTATGTAAATTCCGTTTGCGCCAAAGGTGGTCCATTTTCGGATTTTGTCAGAAAAAGTGACCTTAATTTTTAAAAAAAAATTGTTTTGTGTCGTAAGCAAAGATGTAGGACAACCCTAACCATTGCGCTCCACTATGGGACCACATCTCTTAAATGTCAGGTCACAACGATTTTCCTAAAAGAAGGGAAATATGAGCGCGTGTAGATGTAACATGAATTTTGCTTGCCCTCTTCCTTTCCCCACTTCCTAGTGGCCCCAGGATCTGAGTGAGACTAGTATATGAATATAAAATAAAATAAAGTAAAAGAAAAACGAGCTTAAATTTGTGACATCAAGAACGTAAGAAAGTCTCAAGAAAACATCTAAACATTTCTAAAAGCCCCCCCCCNCCCCCCCCCTTTTTTTTGTGATATGCTGATTTGGTGTTTGGCCAGTGCCTGGATCATGATTTAAGGGTAAAAATTTATAGAAAGCAACAATAATTTGTATTGATTACTCTCTATTATATAAAAAAACGTTCAAGCAAAATCTTCATTTTATAGTCCCCATAGTTAAACAATTGGAACGAAAGTGATAATACTAATCAGTTAGGGGATTGATTTCTAGATTTAACCATTTTTATACCGCAAAGTGCATGACTTTGTAAACTGGCAGTTTATTTACCCACGGTTTCGTTCAAAAGAGGGAGGTATATTCATTTAGAAAAAGTTGTTTTGTTTTTGTTTTGTTTACAGTGTACATCTGTCACACCCAAGCTGATATTGTCCTCCTCCTTGACACCTCTGGAAGTATTCAAGATGCCGACTATCAAACTATGCTTGACTTCGTGTCATCTTTGACCCAGAACTTCGATGTTGGGCCCATGGGCGTCCAATTTGGCACTATCATCTTCAGCACAAATGCCTACAAAATATTTGACTTGAACACCTATACAAATAACTCACAGATTGCTGAGGTAAGGACTTAGATTAAGTCGTCGGTTATTTGGGCCTGAAGATATTCTGAGCCTGGCACATTGCGCTCACATTAGCCTAGGCTCAGAAAAAAGCAAGAAAAACTCAAAGGGCCTTGAAAGGACAAAATCCTTGGAATCCTCTTGTTTAGTGTATGTTTTAGCTTAAGTAGTAAATATCAAACCTGATAGAACATGACCATGGTTACTACAAGGAGGGAACGTGATGCCAGAATTGATTGCTGACAATAATTGTAACGAAACGCGTCTTTGGGCCTTCGCCTCTGCACTCAAGTACCATACATGTGTAAACTTTCTAAAGTGCCCTATCTATAATAAATCGTTACTATAGTGGACGCAAGAGTTTGAGGGGGNNNGGGGGGGGGGGGGTGCGTCCTGTTGCACAATTTGGCTAAACTTTTATCAGTTGACATAATATTATTACCTGCCCAGGAAAACCGAGGATGGTATGATTAAATTATCTTAAGTGCTCTCTGGTCACTGCATGATAAGGGCAACTATAACTAACTGGTCAAGGGAATAAAGGATCACACGTTTAGTTTTCTCATTTGTCATGGTATAAATAATTATAAAGTGTTGTTATTATCAGATTAGCCTAGGATGACTGGATATTAATGATACTTCACACAATAAATAGTCAGAATTATCCAACTTTTTATTAGTTGTACTTAACCGAGATGAACCATCCTATGCAAATAAAGTGGACATTGAACCAAACTGTTTCAGATAGGGCATAATCACAATGCAAACTGGGGATGTGATAACCTTCGCTTGTTTCTTGTGCTCTTGGCTTTAGGCTCATACCCACAACGAAGATCCAGGAGCTAGCTCTTTCACGAGCAATTGGGACTCTGAGCTCTAGGTCTCAGCTAACGATTGACGATGTAGTCGCGAAAGTTTGTCCTTAGCCACTTGGGCCGAGACTTAAGAGTTTGAATAGTATTTGCTGCTTCAAATATATACTCACAGAAACAGCCAGCCATAGTAAATTTAGTCCGTATAAGAACATGCTTATCAACAGCAGACTACCGCAAAGTACTGTGCACGAAGTGTCTTAGCAGAGCGAAGTACTAGTCTGGAATATAAAGAAATTCATATTATGGACTTCTTCATATTGACGTCGTCCACAATACGATCACATTACTATAAAACAAGAAGTCTTTTGTAAGTCGTCGTCCAGAGTTATGATTTAAATGGTCAATGTTCAATATTGTGTTGATGACCCCTCATAAGTTACACGTCAAGTTTGTAAACATGAATATGAATAACGTTTGACATATTTTTACTGCCCAGTATTTGTTTTAGCTTAGCGGTGAATGAGGAGGTCGGAGCAAATCCTGGGATGTGAAGTTTTGATGAAAAATGAGTTTTCGCTTT